>JAUMHH010191093.1:4966-30015 GCA_032359455.1 Chlamys rubida
TGTATAACACATGACGATATCTGGTCAGCCTATAGTTTGGAACATCAGTAATGTATAACACATGACGATATCTGGTCGGCCTATAGTTTGGAACATCAGTAATGTATTACACATGACGATATTTGGAATGTAATGTGAAAATCTTGCTATGGTTTTTTACCTAACCATATCCGCTCTGCTCATAGAGTGAGATTTAAAATATGATAGAATCATCAGACCTGTTACTCATACAAAAGTATCTTGTAAAGTCGTTGTGCAGGTTGCTAAATTATCATGATTGGAGTTACGCGTTTAAGATTTCATTGTCTGTCATGAAATGTAGTTTTGGAGTAATCCTTCCCCTCCCCTATTTTATCCTCTCAGAACGCTGCTGAATTTTTCTTCTCCATCAATTCTTATTATTTTTACTTATCTGTCTTTTTAGTAAACAATATCCTTATGGTGTATGTTTCTTTTCAGAAAGGATTAAATAAAGCTAAATATTTAAGCAGTAGAACAGGGATCATCATAGCTCGTTCCCTATATCCTATTGGTCACTTACAAGCACTGGAGTTAAATGGATTTGACGAGTCATATGTCGTATGTTGTATAGGAAACAGACAAAACACAAAACGTAAGACAATCGATTGTCTCGAACAATGTCTTGCAAATCATGTAACAGAAATAACTGACCTTTAATAATATCTAGGAACATTGGGTTTTGATGTTTTGCTGACCAACTCTTATTCTAAATATTTAATTTAATGTGTTGCTGTTTGTTGGTTTAAAAACTGTGTCGACAAAATAACATTTGTGTTTGTTTAAGCTGACATTTTTCATTAGTTTAACTTAAAGGTTTCCCTGACCGTACAGACTCGTTTTTTCTTTTCACATTTCTTCCCACAGAAATATCGGTATTATTAAGTACATAATATAGATCGTTTTCATCTACTCAAAGTACCAAATATTGTTACTATTCAACTTCGGTAACATCAACAGTAGAACAACTCGACAGTGTCAATTTTGGAAAACGATGCTTTTGCATGTCGAGATAAATATGTACATTGATAATTCAGGTGATATAAAGGACCCATGAGGGTATGTTTTTTACTCTTCAAATTTTGCTTTCAAACTTATGTTTGGAAGAATATGCAAGTCGTTGTCTTCTGTTTAGAGACTATTGGAAACACCCAAAAAGTATCAAATTTAGGGGTGATATCTTTAGCTCTCTATCTTATCTATTCTTTCTTGTGATTGAAAGCATTGTCTTTTTAGGTACCTGCCGTCAAATAACCTCGGCTGATGTGATGACCCATATAAACACAAACGAACAAACAGGCTGTGTCATCATTAAGTTCAGAGTCAGCTCAGTGGGCGGTATTCTGAATTAGTGTATGCGTGATATTTGCTAGAACATCCGGTTAACGTGCGTCATACCTGGTAATAGTATTTAAGCTACTTTCTGATTCTTTATACGATTTATAATAAGGGACTGGAAAATGTAGTCAAATTCGTGTGAAAATTTAAGGATCATGATAGTAAACGTACTTATTTTACCACACCCATATTTATGCGTATTATCTAACTTTGACAGATTAGCGCATTGTTGAATTGACGCACCAAAACATATGCAGTAAAGAACAATATTTAGAAACTTCTTGCGCACATTCAGAATTGAGCGCCAAATTTAAATTGCGATCAATCTACCTCTAAAATGTGTACGCTAATAGTACGCTGTGTGTCTTATAGTTATTATAATAAACCAAAAAGAAGATATCTTATTTCACTTTTGTAAGTAATGATTAATATCGAAAATGGAAAAAACCTTAACTATTCACTAGAAATTGGTTTTGTTCGAGATTATGAACTAGTGTAGTAATGCTTAACTAGAAATGAAGCTCTTACCTAACATCATAGCTTACGACACCGAATCTTTGATATGTTATACAACTTAGCTGATATATAATTTTATTAGAAGACTTACCTCTATTTTTTAAATTTGTTATATTTCTTCTTTTAAATTCATTTGATAAACATGTTGAGAGTAATGTCTTTATACATGTAACTATCATAGTCCATTTGTGATGAGTTAGCATGTGTCCCACTAGATTTGGTAATTACCTGTGTTAATAGCTGGCGAAGCTTAATGTGATATTATAAAATATGTAATGTAAATGCACTATACTACGTTGCACTAAACTAGTCAGTCGTGCTCTTGATGTTTTGGCTTGTAAACATAACTACGCAGTATTTAGTGGTTTTGAAGTATTTACTTCTCCTAATATAACTTTTATGTACCAAGTCTATTATGTTAATATTCCATTTTCTTCTTCCATTACTGAATTGCACTTTTCATTTAAGGTTTTCTCATTTGTGTTGGACATTAAAGATATTTTGTATAAAGTGTACATGCATTAATGTGTTATATTTGGACAGAATGCCTCACTACAGCAAAACATGCATACAGAACAAAAATATATCACGAACCTAGACTGCTTATCATGTTAAATTACCTTTGTGGTTTCTACTGTAAGAGGGAGTAGCAGTAATTTCGCCTCGCTAATGAGTCTATAATGACTGTTTACCACCTCTGATTCGATCGATTATTTGTCGCAAACGATGCGATCAAAATACATTTTGTACCTTCATACACAATTGAGGTTGCTAAAGGGGACATAATTGTAGCTTTATTTTTTAAATATTTTTTAACCTTTTAAATATGCAATTAACTTGGCTTTACACTATAACCAAGGCATATATTACCGTAAAAAACTAAGCATTTGTGGAAATACGATATAATCATGTCGTACATGTGACATGGAAACTTTCTATTGTGTTTCATAATAAACCGATATTTGGTTAGTTTACAGTTAATATTTAGTAATGTATTTTGGAACTTGGTTAGTTCAAAGTTTTGAGACAATTATCGTGTTAAGTTATCAAATGATATATAATGCTAGTTTGTTGTCTATAATAAACAAGCAAATGATAAGATAGCGGGTAACAGAGGGTGAGGGAACATGGATCATACAAGTAAAATATCAAGTAAATTAATTCAAATTTAACGCGTGTTGGAAATATCCCCGAGTTTTTTCTATAATTTGAAATGAAATTTTACCTCTGTATACATGTACATAATGTATCATATGCCATGCCCATCAATGAACAGCGATGTTGTTCAATACGAGTTTTAACCAACCGGTTATATAACACATTCCGCCACTTTGATTGGTTAAACTCTTGAACCATGAAATGTGTCTGTTTGAAAATCTGCGCCCCTCAACTTCATGTTTCTCTATTGCGTGTATTCATTTACTATGAAATACTGTGATAAATACTTATCTTTATCAGTGGTCACCTTTACCAGCACTCATAACGGATTGGAGTCGAACAATATCAAAATAGTATCACATGGTCAAGGTAAGGGCTGAAGGGATGTAACTAGTTTCTGGCTCCCCAGGAGGTCAAGTCAGTACAAGCTCTGCCCACCTTCCACTTGACTGTTTCGTATGTGTCGATGAGTAAATTACATGTATTGCCGAGAAGTTTACTCTGCATCCCTCATAAAACTGACGAGGGATTTAGTCAGGGGTGGTTTACATGTCGAAATAATACACGCCTGATACACTAACTCCCCGGGTAGCAGGTTAGAAGGAATTGGGATATGCTCAATTTAACAAATTACTTTATACAAAACAAATGAAGCAGATTAAAATAACATCAAAATTTGGTAACGGGGTGTGAACTAGCTGTCTGAGTTTTTTGCTGCCAATAAGCAAATCACCTAAAAAAAATACAAATTCGTAAGCGGATTTAATCGTTATATGTAACACAATGATATTAGTCCCCAAATATTTTCATAATTCAAAATGCGTTGAAAAGAACTTCTACAACTCTGGTGATTATGTTGGGTTAAAGCGGTAAGTTCTTAGACTTGTTAAACTAACTAAAGTAAATATTTAAGATGAAAATAGAAAGTGAAGTATCACGAGGGAAATAAACGTGAACAGTAATTTGCTGTGAAAGCTCAACATAATTTATGACTGGTGTTCTCTCATTTCAGCGCCTAAAGGGATCAGGTTGAACTATAGATGACGCAATTTCTTTACTTGCGGGTACTCCGGTTTCCTACAATAAATATACACCCTGCGATCCTTCACCCGGTGATTCATGTAAGTAAATACTTATTTCATAATTGTTGTAAAAAAGATTAAGTAAATCAATGTATCAACGCTGAACTGTTAATCTCCCAATGGGTAGAGTGCACACAGGTAGAGACAACCTTAAACCAACGTACACCCGTTCATATTACACTTTGCGTAACATAACACGATATCGTTATCCATATTTTTAATACGCAAGGATTTAATCCGAAACATACGACTACATCCTACACGTCAGCTCACATCGACAATTCTACAATCACGATTTTATGTAGGAAAACCTTTTAATCCATATCATATCATTATGTTTGACGCATCCGTCATGAGTGGGAAAAACATGACATTATTTGTGTAAAACTTGCGGATATTCCAAATGCAACATTATTGCGGTCATAACCTGCAAGTCTCGGTTATTCACCTTACAAAACATTTAGGAAGGTGGGCGTAACACACGTTTACGTGATTGCAACTTTAAAATGTGTTAATAGATATATTTTGCTTAAATGAATTACACTGCAGCATACCTCTGTTACGTCTTTCTATGCTTCATCGGTAATGGTACTGTAGGAGCCAAAAAGTTGGAAATATTAATTGTCAAAACTACTGTTGAAATAGAAAGACATGTGCATAAAACTGATTTATTTCAGATAAAATAATCTGTAAAGTGTGTATATTATTAACCATGCCACTACTCAAACAAGATAACTGTGGCTATCAAAGTTTAAGCAATCCAAGGAGAGGAAACTTTTTTGTCGGATTTTTTGTCTTTACATCTGTATTACAAAAATTCTCTATGATTGATTTTGACGTACCACACAGCGACAATCACTGTACTATTCGTATACCAGTCAATATGGCGTTGTACACATTTACTGCTAATCTTATCAATCATCAATCAAATGAGTCGTCATTTCATGTCAAGTGGTAGGACTCCCCAGGGAAGTAGACGTAGCGTCCTTGTTGGCATAAGCGGAAACTATTGACGTCATAATCATTGAACAATTCTTTGATATTGCTGGGTTAATTTCAATGAATATGTAATGGCTGAATTAAATATTTATGTCAGGAAAGTTGAAGAAAACAACACTTCTGGGTTATTTTGATTCAATTTGGTTGATACTCGTAAAGTGGTTCGTTATACTAATATTATAATGGTAGATTAAGTCATGCTACCTCAAATATTCGTTAAGTGGTCTATTTGACATAAGTGTATGTAATGATATAAACTTTGATCAAATATATACAATGAGGATAATGCATGTACAGCCAAATTTTGAACTGTCACAAAGTCTTCACAATCAGCAAGACATACACTAGTGTAATAATGATTAATGAAACATGAAATTACCAAAAATCAACAGACTGCAAATTCATTTTGTAGAATAGTAGTATATCACGTGGTCTTACTAAATGATTAGTAATACATAACAACAGTTAGATAAAATACCATTAGAAATATCAATATGTATACATTTTAGTAATAATCCTTGTAGAATGATATCGCAAATCCGAATTTAAATTGTCACAAAATGCTCAAAGCTCGTTGGCACAAATTCGGTTCGTCAATCAAATGACCTGAAGACTACATATATATGCTAACATAATATAACAAACAATTTTACATTCCTAAGGGTTTTACACTTTTATAGTGAGATTTAAAATTCCTACAGATCCACTTATCATGAATGATTTTTATTTTTGTTAAAATCCTTAAATTGTGGTATATTTATTCATCATTTTGGCAGATTATTCAACTCTCGAGCACCTGATAATGAGAAATGTATAAAATATAATGAAGTTCTTATGCTTAGGGATAATACCATTGTTTGTACCGGAATATCTGGTCACTCTTTCGTGCTCATCTTTGAGTAGTGTACCATCATCACATAGATAATTTCATACCATAACACAGACATATGTAAAACACACACAGTTTCATGGATTTATATATAAATATGTATATACATCTTCAATCGGTAGCCATTTTGAAACATAAAAAAACACAAAAGAAAATGTGTCATATGGTACATCAGGTATGACACGTGATGCCTGCTTCTGAACCTTAGTTAACATACCAATCTTTGCTGAAGCAACCAGACCAGACAGAACAGCGGAAGATAAAATAAGGAAGCCAGTACTGGTAGATTTGGGTAAATACGCCTTAATGAAAATAAAGGTTGTCTGATTTTAGGCGGTCTTTTTTCAACATGGCTTTTCCAAGATAAAGAATTAACACGATCTACACTCACATGGTTTTCATTTTCCGTTGGTACCAATTCAATATTATCAAGTTTAAGGCCAAGTTCAACATTAGATCTGAACAGTATTCCTTTTGAAGCAGCAACCATTAGTTTTAAACTTTGATTTTTTACAACGATTTTGTTTACATTACACTATTTATTGATATTGTATTAGTCCAACTGAAGCACTTTGACAACAAAATAATAATTGGAATCATCAGCATACATTTAACCCTTTCACCCCTATGTAACTGAAGTAGCCTCTACCATGCATTGATATGGATGTATCCATTATGGTCTACAGTGGTGAAAGGGTTAAGTATGTGTATCAACAGGAAAAGAACAATCACTTATAAATGATGAAAATAACAAGGGACCTAAAATTGAGTCCATGGGAATCTTTTTACAGTTTATCCGATGTGATCTTTATCTCATTAATATGTTTGATGAACAGGTTAGCTGTGGATTTAAGACTTCTTCAGGTCTACTGAACATTAAGAGGGTAAAGCACCAAAAATACAGTTTTCTGACTGCTTTGTGATTTATAAAGAGTGACTGAGTAGAGTAAGCAAACATTTTGCTAAATCCTGTCTGGTGTGTTGCTGTAGACGGCAAATAGTAAGGATACAGCTGGTAAATAAGAGACTTACACGCAGGGCAGAAATATACTTGATGATCATAAATACAGGTCACATCATACAACTACATTTAGTAAAACTAGGTCTGATCAACACTAATATGAGTTAGGAAACATGACAACACTAGGTAGAAATAAAAGCGATAAATACGTGTTTGGGTTATGCGACGAGACAACAATAAGTAGAACTAGTTCTCTTGAACACAAGTACGACTTATGGAAGGCGACTAAATTTGGTACACCTAGGTCTGCTGAACCCCAGTAGGGGATCTACTGGCCATGGGCAGATACATTTGGAAGAATACATGTTTAGGTTATAATCATATGTTAAACCTCAAAAGTAGCCAGGACCTTTACGACTTCATATTTCTTTATGTGTTAACAGTCATTGGCCATATTTAGTTCAAAGATGTGCGTTTAGTCCCAGTCGTCATCTCAGATTAGTCCACTACTCTAAAGTGTACTGCAATCGAAGCCGAACCATTGTAAGGAAAAACATTTTATTAGATTATATTAAATTTAGAATTCTAAAACTATAACTAGAAAATGATTTGATAAGGTGAAGCGGTCCACATTTAGGATTAGATTTACTGACGTAAAGGAATACACTGTACACGGAGAAGGTTTTCTAACGTAAACTTGTACACAGAAATGGCTTACTGAGGTAACGCGGTACACATAAAGGTCTTTCTGAAGTATAACGGTATACTGAAAGGGCTTTCAGAAGTATAACGGTACACTGAAAGGCTTTCTGAAATAAAGCGGCAAACAGAAAGTGCTTTAACTATAGTAAAACGGTACACAGAAAGGGCTTTCAGAAAAAAAGCGGTACACAGAAAATGCTTTCAAAAATACAACGGTACATAAAAACGGCTTTCTAAAGAAAAGCGTTACACAGAAAGAGCTTTCTGAAGAAAAGCGGTATACAGAAAGAGCTTTCTGAAGAAAAGCGGTACACAGAAAGGGTTTTCTGAAGAAAAGCGGTACACAGAAAGGGTTTTCTGAAATAAAGCGGTACACAGAAAGGGTTTCCTGAAGTAAAGCGGGACACAGAAAGGGATTCATGAAGTAAAGCGGTGCACAGAAAGGATGATAATAGTTCCGTCAATAAGCCGTATCCTGAATGAGTTTTATGACATACATAGCAAGCAGAAAATCTAAATAAATCTATATAACGGGGTTTCTGTCAGAACAACCATCCTTATGGACATATAAAAACGTTCAGAAAACGCTTATTGAGATACCGGAGAGTAGAGAAAGAGCTAAAGTACATGTACATTAAGCGGAGTACAAAAAACATATACCTTATGTAAAGCAGAGTACAAAAAGGTCTTACCTATGTTAAGCAGTGTTAAGACGTGTATAGACGGAGATGATTGACAAAGCAAAGTACAGAAAAGGATTGCATATAGGTTAAACTAATGCTGTAGACATGACGAGCGTCATATCAGTTGCTAAGATATTGGCAGCAGAGACTTCGGTTTTAATTTCAATAAAAAAACTCGTTAGATAACATGACGACATTGCGAGTGTAGATTTATATTTAGTTTTCAAACGTCAGATTTACAAAGGAAATAAGGAAGAAAATCGGTTTAACAGTACAAGTTTAGTAATGTATAACATACTTCTGTGATTGACAGACTGATGACACGAGACAATAGCTTATTATCGATCTTGATGCGCGAGCAACTACGCACGCTCCCACTCTCGATGGACTCCAAGCGCAAACACGAGCGAAGGTGATTGGACGAGCATCTGATCTAATCTGATAATTAGTTCGATTGACTGAAACGTGGTCACGCTGTTTTCAAGCGTTCACATACATATAAGCGAGTGTTTCAGTGATTTTACAAGTAGTACGTTTCTGTGTTTGAATAGATACGGAACGTGACGGAAGGCCGTTCGGGAGTATAAACATTACAACCAGGTATGTTATTCTCAAGTCTTTGTTGACTTTATATTTATATATCATGTATAACTTTATGTATCCTAATTCACTTCTCTTCAGTTCGTGTTTTTTGAGATAGATATTACAAACACTCAGTATCACACATATTTAGTTCGTCTAATGTTCAAAGATTTATAACAAAAGGAAGAAAACAAAGAAACTGCTTAGGTTAATCTGTCTCGTAAAGCTTTATCGCAGATTAAATTGTAAACAAGGGAACATTGATATATTCGGTTTGACAACAAAAACATTCTGTGAATATTACTTGTAAATATTATGTTTCAATTTTCCTTATGAAGCTCCGAAACGACACATGTTCAAATGTATAGAAGGAAATGATGCACAACCATCTGAGTGTTCAATTATTAAGCAAAACTCATGCAAATCACCATCATCACGTTCTTATTTTCATTTTCATTTTTTTCAATTTCATTAAATTCATTTTCTGAATTAAATTTTACTGCTTGCAATGTTACTTACCGACATACCTTTTATTTCAATTTTCGCAAATTCATTCCAACATTAATCTTGAAACGTTACTTACCAATTTACCGAAAAACCTTTCATCCTGTTTACACGCATAGCTTGTTTCTTCAATGTTTTATATGTTTAAAGTTTGTCTGTATTGAATTCAGTACTATAGAACAGCTTTTATTATTTAGTTTATCCTCGCATACAAATCAATACCTATTCTAAATTAAAGAAGAATAGCATATCCGATAAAGAAGTCACGTCAACATTTCATGAGACATTGTGTAGTTTTTCTCCAATAGTTACAGTAATACGTCTAGTCACGTTATTTCTGTCAAGAGAGATGGAGGTATTATTGAGCAAAAACAGCACATTGAATTGAAATAGAAGCAGAAATGTACTATTAGCTCATATGTCACGTAACCTAACCACGTAGCTTTTTTATGGTCCTTAGTTCATTTTTCAGCCGTCTGTTGTCCTAAATTACTTAACAAATTTTGATCAAGTTTTCTTGGTAGCCGGTTGGAATCGAAATTCAAACAAATAAAAAGGTTTGGTCCTTTTCGGAGTTTAGAGATAGTGTCAAAAACGGTCAAAGTGGATAATATCCTTTTATCGATATCTCCTAAAAACAACCGGAAAGATTTAATCCTTACTGTGCTGATAGCATCCTTTGCTATTGGGAATCAAAGGTTGAACATTCAAAGGAGACAACCCTTTTTTCTAGATCTTGAAGAGTGGGGGCGGGGATAAAAGAGGTCAAATTAGCTGATTAGCGACATCACTTCCCAAATTACTTGAAATAATTTGACCAAATTGAGATAGCTTTAAAGGAAATAAATTTAACTTAAGGTTAAATAAAGAAATGATTTGACCCTCCCGGAGGCTTAAGGACAGGGTCAAGTGCATGCGGTCATATCACCATACTCACTGAGATATTGGCGTTCAAACAAATTAGGTTGGCAGCATTCATTGCTCTTGAGAATCGAAACTCATACAAATATGGAGGTTAACAATCTTATGTGCTCCTTTCCAAATTTATGGACAGATTTCAATCTTACTTTTAAATTACCAAGGTGAGCGCTTCAGAGGCTTTGGATTGAATTGGTATAAGTACTTGCAACTCCACGGTTACTTTTGAACCGATAGGTCTGTGTAAGTAAAAGTATTAATTCTGTATACTTTTCGTGTTTGAATAATTATGTATTACTATCTGTTTATAGTCGTGTTGATAGGATCAGGCTTGAGGTTTTGTAAACAATATTCGTCATATTCTTATATATATGATGCAAATGAATTATTGGACCACAATAATAACATTATTGCATCATTCAGAGAATGTCTTTGTGAAGCAATAAACGGCTTTGATAATGGCGTTATTGCTTTCGTGTATGCATGATGTAAGGACATTTATTGACATTGTCGGAGTTATTTGGAGTTATAAGAAAATTCTTTGGCATTGTTAGAAGTACTGGGATAATGGGCGGGCGGTTGAAAAAAAATGTATCACTTCGTAAGATAGGCTGTGTTGTTCGATCGGTTGAGGGAAATGTTTTGATAGTGTCATACCTTGAACGACCATAGCTGTTACTAGAACGTAAAACACAAACGAACCAAATCTAAATTTTGTAATGTATGGACGATTGAAGAAAACGTTATGACATTGTCAAAAGTTTTGTGATTTATGGAAGGATAAAGGAAATGTACTGACATTGTCAGAAGTTCTGTAATGTGTAGACGGTTTAAAAAAAACGTTTCGGTATTGTTCAATAATTCTGTGATTACGGACGGGTGCAGGCAAGTTACTGACATTGACAAGTTATAAACTATGTAGTGTGTGGACGGCGTGAGAAAACAACATGAGACCTTTGATAGTCAAAGGTGAAAAAATGAATCGCATTGTCACTATTGCTGTGATGTATGAATGGCTGCAGAAAATCTAATGATGTTATCTAATGTCTTTGATACCGGTTGGGTGAACATAATGTAATAACAAATCAGAAATTCTTGTAATAATGGGCGGTTGACGAAAATATATTGATAATTCAGAAATACATTTACATTTTAAGGAAATTTATCAATATGACCAGACGTTGTTTTTCATGTGAGGACGTTGTTATTTTATGTGGATTGTTCATCGAAATTTATTGATATTTTCATAAGTTCTGTGGATAGTAAATGTTCGGTGATGTGTGGAGACAGCGTAAGGAAATGTTTTGGCATTGTCTATAAGAGGTTCTGTCTCTGTGTACGTTAAAATGGTTTTACACTTCTGTTGCTTAAGCCTTCTGGCTGCCTCTGGTTAGACGTGTTATTGGTCATTACGTTTTAATGTGGTTTTACTGGCTCTGACTGCACATATAGTTCGTACATATCGGCCCTGTCTGGCTGATTCTTCAATAGATGGCGTATTTCTTCTCGTTTAAGCAATATAATTTCTTCTAGAAATGAAAAAGCACGTTAATGGCCAATTCCTAATATTCCTTACGGACATCAACGTTAATTTATCAGGTTTTATATTTCCCATGCGAGAAATTATTAAACTAAAATCGTCTGGCGAGCACTTACGCCATACGAAAAATGTCAGTTTTGTCAGAATGTGCGCAAGGTGTTTTTGCATCAAAGGCCATATGCATTATAAGTATACTCAGATGGAAAGGTTTTATTGTGAATACAGACGATTTTTTATTAAAATATTGACTTAGACCGTTGTATAGCCTTCCGCCATTACACTTGATTTTACTTGAATGTCCTCGTAATGTCGCATGGGAGCGCAACGTTTTATTAATTGACAAAATACATCACTTTCCAAAGCAATCCTTTTGTGTTCCCGTCACTACAAGGTCAAAACTGGATAAGAATCGTCTCTGTTTATGATTTCAAATAATTAACAATAAATAATCATTACATTATTTAGTTATTACGATTTTATTGTTGTTTGGAATAAACACTAAATATCCCGTTGCTTTCTCACTGTGCTCCTATAGGGAGACACTGCCGTAATAACGCCGACGTGGCTTGGATAACTGTTAAAACAATTGCTCTTCTCAGCTGCACTATTCAGTACGGTCTATAAATACGTGTATACAATGTATAAACACCTCACGCATCGTCTGTTGTGTGTCTTGCGTTGATACCTATATACATGAACGGAAAGATGACAGGCAAAATAACGAAGCTGTATTACACAATAATATATTGACTCTTTTCAACTAATGATTGGCGATAACACATGCTGGCTGTGTGATTAACATAAACTTAAGCGTTTTATCGTGACGTCATGGCACATCCTTGTCATTCCTTGCTCACCTATTCAATCGAGTATGAAACAATAACAAGGTTACGAATTTGTGGATTTCATTTATTTTATTTTATGATTATTTGTTGTTTCTAAATGAAGTTGCATTACCAATTTGCATGAGAGTCAAATTTAACTTAAATGTACATTTGTATCTAAACAGAATTGTCACTTTTTTCTTAATTGGCCAATAGCGTTTTTGCGATATCTTTAATGAAATCAAATGAAATCTTACGTAATTAATTCGCCTATGATAACTAATTCACTTGATCTTCTAAAGTAATTTCAATGCTCTTTGGCAAATAATGAAAACTTTTTATCCAAATCCTAATTATATGAATGTAGCTCTAAATGCTTACATTGATTCATATATATGTATGTATAGCATGTATTGGTGACATGCTCTTAGCTGTGGTAATCCATGAAGGCCTGGAATAGAGGTCAGCGTGTTATCGTCTCGGTAGCAATTTTGTAGCAGGAGTCAACAAAACGGCTTCCGTGCTTGCCTGGCATTTCGCTTTCAAGATTTGTGTAAATATTGAATGTTACGTTACAATTTGCCATTCGTGACCATTGTAACCGCATGACTCTGAATTAGAGGCATTAGCGGTAGATAGAGGAAAGTCGATAAACCTCGAATGAACTTAAAGATGTCATGAAACTGTCGAAACCTCCAGCTATTGACAAGGTCCTGTAACGTATGTGATGAAACAGCCAGAATCTCCGGCTATTGAGAGAGTCAGGTACATAATGTGATGAAATACTGAAAACCTCCAGCTATTGATAACGTCCAGTATATGGTGTGATGAAATACCGAGACCTCCAGTCAGTTACATGGTGTGATGAAATACTGAACATCTCCGACTATTGATCGAGTCCAATACATGGTGTGATGAAATAATGAAAACCTCCAGTTATTGATTGAGTCCAGTACATGGTGTGATGAGATACTGAAAACCTCCAGCTATTGAATGAGTCCAATACATGGGTTGATGAAATAATGAAAACTCCAGCTATTGAATGAGTCCAATACATGGGTTGATGAAATAATGAAAACTCCAGCTATTGATTGAGTCCAATACATGGTGTGATGAAATAATGAAAACTCGCCGGCTATTAATAGAGTCCAATACATGGTTTGATGAAATACGGAAAACCCTTCAGCTATTGATAGAGTCCAGTACATGGTGTGATGAAATAATGAAAACTCTCCGGCTATTGATAGAGTTCCTGTAATTCATATAATAGCAATATTGTGTAGTGTATGATTTGCAGTGTAAAAGTCCCGACTTCGTTAACTCCATTTATTGTTTTTTTTGTTTTTTTTACAAATATCAAATTCCGAACGACTATTTTACTGTTAAATGCCTCGCAATATGCTTCTGATATGGATTACTTATAGTTAAAAAGAATTTGTACAAATATTATGAATAGTGATTATAGAAGGTAGTAACGTTTTTTTAACTTGTTGGTACCTTTTACTGTAAGTTAGGGCATTTTTCGTTACTTCGTGATACTTTCCAATGCAAAAATATAAGTTGAAGATTATCCATACGTTAGACAGGTTCGAGAAACCAGGGCTTCAATATATTTAGTAGGCTTGACTTCATTCCATAAATGAGGATACAACTGGTGTAATAATTGCTAACGATATAGTCTCATACCTGTTTTACCGTCATCTATCTGGCGTAAGTCATCTTGTTAGCAATGTCTGCGAAACGGTCTAAACAACAGCCGTCGTGGTATAGGCCGGGATAATTGATTCTAGCCGTTTGTATTCATGTCACCCGGAACTATTAGTCGGGGGCTTTGTCTCCTACAGACCATTACCTGTAGCATACAGATGACTCTGAATCCGGGGTAATTCAACATGTCTTATCCTGCATTACCGTACAAGACTTTCGCATTATGCTTAGTACGTGATAATATATGTTCACTGTCTGGGCTCCTCACCTTTGTCTGAAACGTTGTCACTGTATAAATGGGTTTATTGTAACAAGTGGAGTGGTCACTCGTTGAACCTTCTTTACTTTTAGTGTGTATCAGATCAGCACTTGTCTCCTCTGTTAACAGGATGTCCTTACTTACAATTATCGATACTTTTTATAGCTATTTCAGCTTTAATGAAGTTCACCTGATCATTATTGAGTATCATAAAAACACATTATCATGATTGACTCATATAGATCAATAAAACTTTGTACGACTGCGATATTGAATATATGTCTGGATTAGCATTTCACAAGAAATTAACACTTCAGTAAAAATTACTAGGGCTGTAACGATATATCGTATCGTATCGCGATTCTTTCTTGTGTATCATATCGAATTCTTTTGTTTGCCTGTATTGCGATACAGAACTGAAATTATCAATCAGTTTTTATCAAACTCTACAAAAGTGAACTTATTTGTTTAATCCTTCAGTAAAGATGTAGTGCACTGTGCAGCCATAACGAAAATTACTAAAAATTATACAAAAATACATTTTGACAATATTTACTGTTGAAGTCTATGATAAAACTTCACAAAATCATGCATTCAATCAATATGAAGTTGACCTTTTCAGCAGATGTTTATATCGTGTGAAGTATCGTATCGTGAGGTATGCGTATCGTTACAGCCCTAGTAAAGAATGAAGTGTCTAACAGCAACTGGTTTAAGAGTATCGCGTTGGTTGCGTTAAAGAAAAAGTAATAAAATGCAACCTCTTGTTGAGAGGTATCTGGTCGTAACGCTAAGCAATACGCTCAAGTCATATAAAGGTATAAGAACAGAAGAATATAATGTCTATTTATAGCAGGGGCACTGTTAATCATTAATATACAATTTTATCTCTGTAAGCCTTCCATTATCAAACACATAAGCACGCTCTCTTTTGAAATGAAGAGGCGGACAAGCCCTCAACCTAATTTAAGTATCCATATTCGAGCATTTAGACTACATTGGGGAAACTAGCGCATGAACTGCTGATGTCGATATTTTTTACGAAAAAGACAATCGACCACACGTATATACTAGCTTTAGGCATTACTCGATCAACTAAAGATGTATTATAACATGTATGTATAAAACTTGACATAATGAATACAAAGACGTGTACACGTGGATAAAGTCTCTCACTGCTCTTAGTAACCTTCAGGAAAAGCGAAAGGCTTTGTTGATGTGTCTTCGTGATTTGGCTTTTTCTATATATGTATTCATACCCAAGGACACATGACGATTGTGTTTCAACTCCGTTACGTAATTTAATGTGTGCCTGTCAAAGTGCACGTAATTAGATATAATTCTTACATACGCCCAACAGTAAATCATATATATGTCACGCAAAATATCGATTCATTTTTTAATGTCCATGCTTCTCAATGTATATCGCCGCGATTGATACTATAAACTAAACATTCGTATATGCCACTTAATATTCGAAAACCATAAGATATGTGGAAAAAATTGAACGTATCGTTGCCACCTGTCGACTGTGTTTGTTGTCACCCGCGGAAATCAGAAAGGGAAATGTATTCCATCAGTTCTATCACGCATGACATGCATATGAGAAGCATTATAGAAAAAGCAAACGACAACACGCAAAACAAACACTGAATTAAGGTCTATGTTGCATTTTTGGCGTTATTTATTTTTAAAGAAAATACAAAATAACTATACGCGATCACTGTTACGCATAAGGTACTTGATATATCGAGCTAAGCCTACTGCCATTTGATTTATGTCTATAATCCATTTATGATTTCTGAGTTGAGTTTCTTTCAAGCTCAGTTCTGTCGAGTCTATGTTTTATGTTACGTTGACTCTGTCAGAATTAGTTTTAAGGTAGGTGAGGTTCTGTCAAGTCTATGACTATATTTGAGGTGTTCCACAGATCCAGGTTGATGAAAACTATGGACAAAATGTGTCACCATCAGGTTCTCACTGGGAAATATGCTTTCCTCTCCATATGAAGGTCGGTTTTCTATTATTCTCCTGTGAATACTTAAGGATTAAATCCTGTTTTGTTGATGTTTATGGGGTATTAACCTCAATGGGTCTTGCGAAAAATTCAATATGAACTGTTTCGCAGTTTTGTCTCAATACCCATTGAGGTTTATACCCCATACATCTCAACAATTCATGATTCTATCCTTATATTTACATTCAGTGCGATATTGATATTTTTTTCCCTAAAATATCGGTCTTGTGCAAGTCTAACACAACGGAAGGTACCGTCGTCCTGGTAAGATTAATACATTGTTTGCATTGATTAACAACGAAAAAACAATTTAACAGGTAAATTAGTTTTTTGAATTCAATTGAAAACTTCTGACAAAAAAATTTGAAAACAATCTATAAATAGAACTACTTCCCACGCTCAGCCGAATAACAGATTAATACGCTAACTGGAAAGTTCATTGAAAAATAACCTTTAAAATATTTAGTAGGTATATTGAATTCAAGTTCAGTAGAAATGTTTATATTTGTAAATTTTTCCTCTGTTCAATTCTCGTCCTATTTTTATCGATTTTGAAATTTAATGACGACTTTGTTGATATTCAGGTTTTCTTAAATACAGGTTGTTTGTAGGTTTGTACATATGTTCGGTACTGCAAAATCTAGTTTATGTTTCGGCGATTCCGTTAACTCTGGTATTTTTTTCAGTTCTGATAAGTTACGATGGTCTCAAGTAAATAGGTGCGGAGGGATACAAAATGATCCTGATTCTTTTATGTTCATATCAGCACAATTTCTTCTTGTAGTGTTGATTTTAGAACTTGTACATTGTAGCGAGAATTTTAATATAAGCTTAAAATGAGACACGGTTTCTCTAATTTAAGATAATAATTTCCCTGTAATATTACTGTGATGCTCGTTACTATTAAATGTAAGTTATATCAGGTGAACACAATGGGTATCAATACAAGAACAAAGAGGGTAATAACTCATGTATTCCTGTGTTAATATACACTTTGTCTCAAGCAATTTAATAATGGTTAATAAATATAATAAAGCACTGTTAGTTAGTTACGAAAAACGTACAACGATAAATGTATGCTATATATTGCATTACTTGTATTAATTAATATGTCAAGGAACCATATTTGTAAATGAATTATATCAATCTACCGAAGTAATGATGTTAAAATATGGCGTCTGGAAAAAGCTATATGAAAAGCTGCAAAGACAATTACCAGTAAACCATTGCTTTCTCACGGAATTGTTTTTCCCGTGGAGTTGTAGTTTGTGGGTATGCCAATTTCCAGTTTTGTAGTCATTTTGCTTTCAGAAACAATTAGAGAGGAATGTTTTGGAAAACTGCAAGATGGGGACCGTCATTGAACATTGTAGAGGTGCAATTATTTTTAGTGGATATTAAAGAAATCGTCTTTATTATATAATCGTAGATAAAGAAATTCTCCATCGTATTTTATAAATTGGAATGTAATCCCCACATAAGAAATATATCTCCAAATCAATTTCATTGTATAGAGCTTTATAGCATTCATTGTTTAAAAGTCATATAAATAAATATATTTGGTGCACAAATATTCATCTTAAACAAATATAACAGCAATTGATTCAAAATATAAAGCGGAACAAATAGACACAGCATTAGACAAAAGTTTGACGGACTTCGTTCTTTTTTATAAGTATTGCTCTTGGTCCTTAACTAGTCCTTCCAGATCTGATAAAATAGAGATATGATACAGTTGAAGCCATATACTACATAAGCTTTGCATTGGTGTAGGTGTTGTTTTTTATTTGGTTTTATCTGTACTGATCTAAACACGCCCGCCATGAGCAATACCGGTGAATCACAAGGAGAATGTATGGAGTGGAGAAGATTAAACATCTAAAATGCCTCACGGAAATGTATGCAGTCTCATCAAAAATGGATTGATATCTCTTTATTTCTATCCTCGAACTTAACTGATATAACGTACTTTCGAACAAAACATATACGACATAAAAAGCATTAACGATAGCAAGCAATGGATATTGTGTACTTCAGCAACACCATCACCAATATAACACTCACCTGCTGCCATTGTAATCATACCCATTGACAGGGAGGCGTATGTGCTTGACACAATTTCAAATGTCACAAACACTTTTCAATGATCTGGTATATAAGACGTGACAAGAGTTAACCCAGGCATTGTCAATCTGATAGACACTTTTGGCATGTATACTACTGGGTTATATATATATATAAATCACGGCCTGAAGGACATGTCCAGAACTTAATCACGTGCTGTCTTTACCAGTCGTCGAAATATAAGCGGAGAAGATTGCGGGTGTCAATTGCAGATACAATGTCACGGTGTCTTGTCATTGCCTTAGGTTGCCTTATAATTTAGTTTGATGAATGCAACAAGTACATCTATACTTCATTTGTGCAGGAATTACGACTTTGTGTTCTCATTTTGTCGTTATGTGATGACGCTTTGGTATATTTTGTCCTATGGTGTTGAAGCTGTATGTAATTCTTGTTATCTCGTTGTTGCCACTGTGATATATATTGTCGTTATGTGATGACGCTTTGGTATATTTTGTCGTTGTTTTTAAACCATTAGGTACAATTTGTTGCCGTTTGTTGATAAAGTGGTTGTTCCGTATCGTTGCGGGCTGATGCTGCGGTATATCTTGTCCTGTGGTGTTGAAACTATAGGTTATTCTTGTTCTTTCGTTGTTGACACTGTAGTACATTTTGTCGTCGTGTGTTGACACTGTGGTACATTTTGTTGTCGTGTGTTGACACTGTGGTACATTTTGCCGTGATTAGATGACATTTTGTTGCTGTGTTTTGATGCTCTGGGGTATTTTTTCATATTGTGTTGGTAGTGTATATTTGTTCTTCACATTTTTCGTACCATAAAAGGCCATTTTAGTAGTGAAAAAGACATCTCCTTTTGTAAAAGTCGACGTGATCCTTATCATTGGGCATTTTACAAATTTCCTTAACGCTATTTCTTGATAATATCTCATGTATCTTCGTGAAAAAGCTTTGTTCTCGATTGTTGCTGGTGATAAATTGTTTATGTTATAGTATATCTTCATTGTGTGTGATGTTCATCCATTGACATAACTCCAATATTTCCTGCTGATTCGTCATGTGACATTTAACGTACGGTACAGCGACCTTTTGTTCGGTTAAGTACACATAACCGATGCGTTTTACTAAAAATATATCATAGTGACTGTTCTATAAGAATCGCGGGTTACAGCGGGATTCACATTGTAATCCACCTGGGAAATGCAGGTTCTATATATTCATGAATGTCCGTAATACGATTGTTGACTATGACATTAGCAAACCAAGTGTCTATGTAGAACTCATTCTTATCGTATTTGGTACGGTACATCTGAAACTGAGTGACAATTAATTGGTTTACGGGTGAATAATGTATAAAATATCTGACAGAACGCCATAAAAATGGCGGTTTCATTCGATATTTCTGTCAAGTACTGTCTGGAGTAGCGACTAATATGTTTGTCTTGCTAACGGTAGAGGCACTGTCACGTTATATATGGAAAGTGAATGAAATTCGTAAGAATCCTGAACCGAGTTGTATAATAGTCCCCTTGGTCGTCGTCTAATCGTACAACCTATATCGTAATCAAACCTAATGTAAAATGACAATGTACCCTTTGATTTGGTTCTGTGAACACCTGTTATGAACATTAAATTGCTGGATATATTTAGTATTTTAGTGCGATATTTCGTGTATTGTTGTTGACTAAATTTTAATTAGCCACCATTTTCCGCTTTTTTTAATTGACATTTAATTGTAATACAACTATTAATGTCGTAAGAATCGTCTTTGATTAGTTGCAAATCAACTCAAACATTCCTCCTATTTTCTTTTATAATTAACACATAATCTTAGCGTAATTAAAACTAATTACTATTCAATACATCTGTCTCATGCGATCATAATTTGGCGAATGCTCAATTAATATTCAACTGATTATGTTATTGATGACATAAAGACTTTCCAAAAAAACACAAACAATTCTGAAAAAATGCTTTAAAAATCCCAATCTTCATATGTATATTTGGAACACCATTCATATGACGTCAGTTAAGCTACGCACATAAAACTGAATATTGAGCAACAAAAGTTTTGATATTTAATCTTAATATATATGGATTTTTTTGTATGACTCGGCGAAAGAGATAAATTGGGGCATAGCTCAAAAAGCCTGCTAAATACAATGTCAAATAATTATGAAAAGGCAATGGTACATTTGATTTGTATAAATTGAAATATAATATTTCTAATATAAACATTGTTCTATAATACCTTGGTGGAAATATGATATTAATGTTTTGTGTATAAGTCAAACAGAATTGAATAACACATAATAACTTAATACCTTTGCTTTGTGTATGCAACTTACTATTATGCAATCGCGTTGTTATATAATACAAATGTTGTGTTCGTCAATCGTAATATTTTATATAATACGCTATGATGCAATAGGTTTGATTCGTTAATACTTAGTAATATAACACAGTAGTTTTTAGTATAAGTTGGGTAGATAAAAATATCATTTTTTTCGCATAATATAGGAAGGTGATATGGCTATAATATTACGCATATAGTATTTTATTTTATTTCATTGCATCTTTGCTACAAGATGTCCGCATGATGTCCAAATCTTGTACTTCTGGTAGCATGAAATTTATTGATAAATTACACGAATCGTAATTAAACATCTTGAACGCCGCTGTATGCTGTAATCATTATTGCTCAGGGCACTGAAAGGTCACCACAGTTTATTCGCGCTAATAATTCATATTGTCAATAATATGTTTCTGTGTCAAAGTGAGTTTATCACTGAAAATCGACAGTGAAAGAATAGGAAGTAATTATACCCAATAATCCTCTAGTTAATCCATAGTCCGAAGGTCTGATACCTAATGACAATCAAATTTCTCTTAAGAAGAAGTATGTGTATTGCATATTTGTTCAATCACAAACAGCAACAACCACATACATCATTAAAAATAAAAGAATATACTGTGCTAATTTACCGTTTAATAGAACGATAAGCTACAAAAAACATGAGTTCATTCAGGGATCCTAACATACGGCTATGGTTACGAGCACTCAGTCAGATAAATCCTTTCCTAACACTCGGACAGCTTTACTTACACAGCGTCAGGCTACATAAGACAGTCAGTGTCAAACGGTCAGGGATCCTAACAAACAGCCAGAATTTCTAAGAGAAGTCAGGGTCTGTAACATGGTCATTGTGAGTGAGTTTGTAAGAGAAAGTCCGGTGGGGCCAGGTCCTTTGTTAAGTACACTGAGTGCTTTAATATGGACCCGAACTGAGTGTAAGTGACCCCACACAAAGTTTTTCTTATATATTATTTCATAGCACACTTTTATCCAAGAATTATTCAAAAAAACAACTACAAACATCATATTTATCACGAATAATTTCCGTTAAAAACATTTCTTCTTTAAAATAGTACAACTGACTGTGTTCCAATTAATGTTTAATAAACTTGTTTTTCTCATTTCAGATCAATCAGAACACTAATTTAAATCAACATGTTGAGCATACAGAGTGTAATATCTAGTTTGGCTATTGGCGTAACCCTGGTGAGCATCGTCTGCCAAGCCTTTCCCGGAGAAGAATACTACAGGAACTTGGGACAAGAAGATACAGATTCCACATTGCCTGTGTGTGACCGCTGTTTTATTTGGGTTGACAAACAAGCTTGTCAGCTCTGTGACCTACAAAAGGAAGATTTAGAGGAAAGTGAAGCGCCAAGAGTGCCGGCAAGTATGTACCAGGGCACGAACAAAAGAGCTGGATATGTCCGCCACACTCGTCTTTTCCCCTGTCAGTGCTGTGCCATATCTAGGAACCGCCATTTCAACTGTTGCTCGAGATGCGCCGCATACAACGGGAAGTAAATACATTTACCTGTTATTTCTGACCGGAGGTAACATGTTCATTGGGAGAAACGCATGACAGTGTGCTTGATAAAAAAAAACTAGGACTATGAAAATGCAATTTTGTCCTGTTGTTGTGAGTGTTGTCTACCATCAGAGCAAAACAAGAGTAGCGTCTATTATGGAGGGTATGGTAGTGTGAAAGGGTTATTTTGTAATTATAATTCCCTTATTTTATTAAAAATCAAACAATTTATAACTTGGAGCGAGGAATCCTATGATGTGTGTTTGTTAACATATGTTTGAGATCAGAGAAATTCCTAGTAATTAAGTCTTATCTGATATCCTCGTGATGTTAGGAGAATGTATCATTTTTGGTTTGTAAGACACTAACAGATAGATTTTAATATTGAAATTTGTATTTTATTCTTTTTTGTTAACATATCTTTCTTTTGCTAACACATTTCCATAAAAAATGTTGTTCTAAAGGAAGGCTTTGTTTTCACAACAGAAAATTGTCTGTTCTCGAAATCGTTCTCCCACGGATCTATATTTTAGTTGAAATTTTCTATTTTCTGAAACAAACAATATTGCTTGGTGATAACCATTTAAATATAAATATCTTCTTGAATCACAAATTTCATTAAAAGAAGCTTTAGACGAACAACACCGGAGAAAACCTGCCAAATAGTTTCTTCAAACATACCTGCCCTTCGAGAAATAGAGGCTCTCAACCTGTGTTTGATATTTATGTGGAGTTTGTTAAAAAAAATTGTGTTTAGCCTCATGTTTATCGAGTGTTTCTTTTAATTCAATAATTAACTTATGAAAATTAGATTATTATATCCAGCCATCGCAGGTTGTGTGGGTTTTTTTCTCCCATAGCGTTCATGCGATAATTGCTATGGAAAACATAGTTACGTGACGTCATAATACGTTGACTTGCCGTCGGGGTTGTTACCAACACGTGGAACACATTAAAATATTTTCCAACGCCTTGCCTGTTTATTCAATGCTTCTTGTGAGTGAAGAAACACAAAGTGGTAATGAAAGAAACGATGAATTATCACTATGCCCATACCTGTTGTTCAATGTACAATTGGCGATACACTGTAACATTGTTACGTTACGTATATATCACTCCTCTCAACATTTGTGAAAAATATGGCTTTCCTCCAATAGCTTAAATAGTGATAAGTGTTTTAAAAGACAATCATTTGCTTACATAAGTACACTAAATAGCACATTTTTGAAAACCAGACAAATAAACAAAATTTACTTTTTGGAATATATATATTGAAATGAATACATTTTGTGTATTATAATATACATATTTCGTGTATCATAATTGCACATTCTTTGGCATTTACATTATACACCCTTGTGAATAATGATGTAACTTAATTTGTTCAAGTTTTAGAAATTGTGAATTTGTTAATTTTTATTGTTCAAATGTATAGTTCATTGTTTAGTATTTAAATGTGTGATTGGAATTAAATTATTTTCATATTAATTTTGTTGTTTCTTATATGTGAATATTCATATCATTCAGAACATCAACTGTGCTTCTTGTGGAATGAAACGAGTTGGTCCTATTCTTCTCGAGCATTGAACGCATAGAACGCATGTATATGACCGGTATTGAAATAGGACGTGAAGACAGCTTTCTCATCAGATGAATATTCTTCGAAGCACAGGATTTGTTCTTAAAGATTATGTAGTTAAAGCTCATCTTCAATGTTGCTTTTGCCTTTGCAGTATTTTTTTATTAAGAACGTCTATAACTCGTAAAAAATATTTAAAGGCCAAAATAAAATGAATTCAGATACCGAATATACTTTAACTTTTCCTGTAGTTATTAAATGGTAAACTGAGACGTTTATTTGGTCTGTAATAAGACATTAAGACCGATGTCGTAATAAAAAATAGTTTACACCGGCATTATGACATGTTATCCAAAGTTTATATGTTTTAAAAGTAAATAAGACAAATTGGTTTTCCAGATTTTTGGCCCCTAGCATCACCGATGAGTCCTAGAAGGACGAAGCAGATATATGATGAAGTGTAATTCCTTTTTGACATTATGTATATATTCCCAAAATTTAAAGATGCAATCCCATGTTTATATATATACAAGTGTGTGTTACGTTCATCTTTTAAGATACAAGGTGGCAGACTATGATGGTGGAATATTTAGTCGCCGAGGTTTGCTTCAACTTTGCTGGCAACAGTTATCTCTGTTGAGTAACGCCGCGGTTAATAATATACACACTTTACAGATTATATAATATTCATACTTTACAGATTATATAATATACACACTTTACAGATTAAATAATATACACACTTTACAGATTATATAATAAACACACTTTACAGATTATATAATATACACACTTTACAGATTATAT
>JAUMHH010191094.1:0-14123 GCA_032359455.1 Chlamys rubida
TTGACACCGTCTCATTGCCAATGTTTCGTATAATACAAAATGTTCACTTTGACACCGTCTCATTGCCAATGTTTTGTGTAATACAAAATGTTCACTTTGACACCGTTTCATTGCCAATGTTTCGTTTAATACAAAGTGTTCACCTCGACACTGTCTCAAAGCCAATGTTTTGTATAATACAAAATGTTCACTTTGACACTGTCTCATTGCACATGTTTCGAATAATACAAAATGTTCACTTTGACACCGTCTCATTGCCAATGTTTCGTATAATACAAAATGTTCACTTTGACACCGTCTCATTGCCAATGTTTTGTATAATACAAAATGTTCACTTTGACACTGTCTCATTGCCAATGTTTTGTATAATACAAAATGTTCACTTTGACACTGTCTCATTGCCAATGTTTCGTATAATACAAAATGTTCACTTTGACACCGTCTCATTGCACATGTTTCGTATAATACAAAATGTTCACTTCACATTGACACCATCTCATTGCCAATGTTTCGTTTAATACAAAATGTTCACTTTGACACTGTCTCATTGCCAATGTTTCGTTTAATACAAAATGTTCACATTGACGCCGTTTCATTGCCAATGTTTAAATGATTAATATTTCATTTTGACACTGGTGTTTTACCAACGTTTTGTATGATAAACAATTTAGCTAACAGTGTTTTTTATGATAAAAACACTTTACTTTGAAACTGGTATATTTTCAATGATTTGACGATAGATAGCTCTCTCAGACTCTGGTATATTGTAAATGTTTTGTATGACAAAAATAGCTTATTTTAACAATTAGTATGTTCCTGGTGTTTCGTATGATAAAAAAAGTTCACCTTGACTGGCGTACGGTCAATGTTCTGTATACTAAATACCTTACTCCAACACTAACATATTGCCAATATTCCCTGTGATGATTGGTTCATATTTCGTATAATAGTTTATTTTCAACAGGGGAAATATCGTGTTGTCATAGTTACGTTGATGTACAACATTTCTATAAAACGATATACCCAATAGCTGACTTGTCTCCCAATGGTATATCATGTATTGACAGAGAAGGTTTTCCAAAACACATGGCCTCGTAGACATATAAACGTGTTAAATTAAGGTATATAAGGTTTGTATGGATGTTGGGGTGGGCTGAACTCAAATTTGTTTTATCTGTTCAATACGATTCATCAGTTTGGGAATATGTAATATTAAAGTTTTACTTTCTACACAAACAATGTACTATTTATAGCTTCGCAAAGATTCAAGAAAGGCTGGTCCCTTTGTCAAGCTATGACTGAGTGAGCAATTTGTATTTTGTACCTGTACAACGATGTGACGAAATTGTATGTATTTTTTATGTCACTCGACCCGGGACGTTTCGCCTATCGATAGAGAAAAATGAGCAACACCACATTTACCAGATCCACACGCAAAACATCCACCACCCAGTACATTAAATTGGTATTAACAGAACACGCTTACATACAAAAACGCATCTTCGATTAGGACAATGCCAAAATAGTTGAAAGTGAACAACATACAAAAACGAGACAAATCAAATAAACAATCAAAATCAGAAAAACTCAAAACAAGGACAGAGACGAGGGGGTCACCAGCTGAGTCATCCGTATAATAACCCGATACTGACATAACGAGGGAGGGGGCCAGATCTACACCCAACCTGTAACCTATCTGATGCGGTGTGTATACGCTCTCTTTCGATAGGCCAAACGTCCCGGGTCGAGTGACATCAAAAATGTACAATTTCGTCAAAGCGTTGTACAGGTACAAAATACAAATCGCTCACAAAGGAACCAGTTGGTTTTGAAACGTTGCAACACATTTAATACGCACATTGTTTGTGTAAAAAGTAAAAACTTTGATATATGTTTATCTGTTTTAAGCCTGGATCAGAACTCGTCGATTATATTCAAATTTAAAAACAAAAATCAAAGATGGCGGCACCTGTAACCACACGAGACACCACACGGATGAAATGTATTTTGTTCACATATTTTTTACTAAATATGATAGAAACTTAAATGAAACGTATGTTGTAGCTTTGTCACAAATCACGAATCTGGTGTCATATAAATTTCTGAAATAAAAGGTGATAAAAAATTGAAACTCATATTTAAAATGTACTGCAAAATAAGTACATATTTGTATTTTCTGTATAGTAAAACTCTTTATAATACAGTCTTCATAGTTATGTGTACAGTTTGATCTTTATCTTAAATGATTCAGACACTTGACAGGAACATTGATTCTTTTTAAAGAGTGTTATTTATATATTGTATTATATCCAACTTTTAGGCTACGAGGCCATAACATCATTGGCTCCCTGGACATATAATAGCCTTTCATGGAATATGTCCAGACTCCAAACATTGCTACATGTATGACCTCATAAACAGCGAAAATATAAATTTCATTTCATATATTTACATTTGTAAACGATGTAAGTTTATCGATGCAAGTACGAATGTTCACACATTGGGCCAACACTGTAGACAGAACTACGGTTTTTTAGGGGAAATTTGAAACCTTCGTTTGAGGTCCTAGCAAGGGTATGACAACAAAGCACACAACATGTGGTTCCATTTTCCAAATTTAATTTGTAGAGGGTTACACGTATTATGTTATAATCATAGACTATTTTTCAACTTATACCTTTAAAATAGATGCAGCCTATAGGAATTGCAGTGATAGTTGACTCGCTTCTTCCTACATCAACATCGGTATAGATGGTAAGGGGGAAACTGGAACTCGATGGACACCCAGCGACACCATCCCAGTGGTATCACTGGTGGCAGATCACGATAGGCTTAGTGACTTGGTTTTAGACGGTTGTTTGATGGCGTGAGCATTAGATTGAAAGTATATGTTTACTGTTCCAATCTGCACAGTGTATACAAAACAACTTGATTCGTAGCGAGTATTGTACATCTTACATAGGGGTTTCTCTGCTGATGTCGCTGGCGTCGGAGGGAGAGTCCTTGCCCGGGCAAGCGAAATCAGGGTGCTGTTAGTAATATTGATATACCTGCCGGGCTTTGACCACTTAAAGATGCACTGTTGCAGGTAGTGACAGTATGTTTAACACATGAATGTCATCCCATTGTTAAACTCATATAAGCTGTACTACTTTTGAGATAAACTGAATTGAAAATCGAAAGCAAGTAGTGTGTCCACTTGATCATGCAAACATGTACCGAGCATGACTGTGCACTCCGTCCTTGCCCATATAAAACGATAGTTGTGTATGTGTGAACAGACAGGTACTATAAACTACCTACATAAAAGCTGGCGCGGTGAACGCTCTAGAGCATTTCCAAGTACATAAACCTGATGTTTGCATGTTCCTATCTGCTTACAAAATGGACCGACTACTTCCCGTCACTGGCTGCAATAGTGCGTCTCTCTTTATTTCAGTGGCCTAAGTATGAAACAGGCTGGAGGTTGTTACCGACATTACGTTATCGTAATGGCCTTGGTGAGGACCCCTTCATCGAAGCGGGGAACCCATACGTGTGATCTCCAAGATTGATACATGCGACGAGGCATGGGTGAAGTTATTTATGTTATGCAAACGAATGTGTAACCAACACAGATACAGCTTCAAATATCTGAAACCAAGCTCATAGTGCGCATACGTATAGTCCCATATGTGTAACGGTTACTCCGCAGCCATGACCAAAAGGGCTCAACCAACACTGCAGCTGCTGGAATACCTGTATGAAGTGAAGCATGTTAAACGCAAAGTATACATAACAATACTTTAGACTTTAAAAGATAAAGACAAGACACATACAATATATGATTACACCTATACGCATTGATAATGTATACAGGTATGAGTGTACAAAATGTGGGTTTCAAGGAGTTTCGACAAACTTTATTTCAAAACTCAATATGATATTGGATTCGTCATGTAAGAAAACCTACCAAAGCCCATTTATACTTTTAGTCCAACACATATACACATGTATTGCTGCCAGTCCGGTAATCAGTCCAACACATCTACACATGTATTGCTGCCAGTCCGGTGATGATTTCTGTGGTATTATCGGACATTTTATAACTGGTTGTACAGCAGATTTGAGTTAAACACACTTGCATACTACTGAAACTCTTGTTTGTCATAATTTAATCTATGTGTCAATGGAGACCGCATAGGACGTACAGTAAGCTCTATGTGTCAATGGAGACCGCATAGGACGTACAGTAAGCTCTATGTGCCGATGGAGACCGCATAGGGCGTACAGTAAGCTCTATGTGCTGATGGAGACCGCATAGGGCGTACAGTAAGCTCTATGTGTCAATGGAGACCAGTAAGCTCTATGTGCCGATGGAGACCGCATAGGACGTACAGTAAGCTCTATGTGTCAATGGAGACCAGTAAGCTCTATGTGCCGATGGAGACCGCACAGGACGTACAGTAAGCTCTATGTGTCAATGGAGACCGCACAGGACGTACAGTAAGCTCTATGTGTCAATGGAGACCGCATAGGGCGTAAAGTGAGCTCTATGTGTCAATGGAGACCGCATAGGACGTACAGTAAGCTCGATGTTAGCAGATGTGGTTGTGTCCTTGAGAGCGACATTTTACCATAGTTATTCACTCAGTGGAATATTATACGATTTGGGTTGATTATTACGGATTCTTAGTTGTATTATTCAAAATTTTAAACAGTGTAAGTGAATACGAGCTCATAAAATGATACTATCAGTACAACCTCCAGCGAAGACGCTCACATCGTGTACACTGAAAAGGTGGGACCCATGTCTTGGGCACGGTCGTGCTTGTACTCGACCTGTATAGGAGGCTGAACGGCTTGGCGTATATAACCTACCAAGAACAATGCTGAATGAGACTTAAATAAATATCACATCCTTACAGCCATAAAAATTAATTAGCAAAAAAAACGGTCACTTTTTCAATAAATAAAGGTTCAACAATGTTCGCTAAAATCTAAGTATCTATGTGAAAATCGGGAGAAAAGACATTTCATTCAAGTGTTTAGCTTGTTTGGTGAGTAACAGATATGTATATAAACACATATCAACACATTGGTGGCGGCCATCTTGGATTTCTCAATTCTGAGGACTTATCGGTCATTTGTGTGCTTGGTTACTACAAATGTGAGAGTAGCCCCCTTTAATATTCTTAAAAAAAATCATGATCGCTTTAAATTGACACGATCAGTCTGCAGTAGTTCAGTTAGACATGTCAGATAGTTTCTACATGTATAATGGGACGCATTGTTTAACTATTTGTTTTCAATATTGCTGCAATATTTAGCAACATTAAGAGGGGATGTCAAGGTGGTCAACAATGACCGAAATATTACCACTGTACTCAACTTACAGTCTCAACAGGGGACAGGAAGACCATTTCATACTCTAACATACACCATACCATGTCTGAACGAGAGCGAGCTAAGTCAATATAAAGATTATATTTTGTATTGATAATCTAACTCGTAAATCAAAGAAAAAGTGAGAAGGTTGCATGATAATGCATTTAGTATATCGGCAGTCAACTTCAAGTCTCTGAGACTTTCGGCGTTGCTCCTAAAACTTATTTATCGCTATTGCCTGACAGATTCATCGAGTGTTCTGGGCTACTCGGGGTCATTCCAGTTAAGGATACTTCAAACCTCATGCGTTCCCGAAGATTGTTCCAGATTACTTTTTCTTCACAATTGTCTGTAAGGACAATAGTTCTACCTTTTTTAATCACTACAAAATCCATTATTTGCAGCTTTATTGAGTTTTCTGCTGTTGGCTTTGATCAAACAGACATACACTGTATTTCAAGTGAAAAAATGTATCCATTTTAGGAAAATAAACAAGTTTGATCAACTTACATTAATCGCTTCTGAAGGTGTGGCCTAGATGGAGATGCACAAGGGATCTTAATGCGATAGGAAACCGGGAAATCCGAAGAAAATCACATGGTCGATCAAGTAACTTTTCACGTCTGATGGAGGAATCTGGGTGGGAGTGCGCTATCGACGGTACCAAATTTTTCAAAAGACGAAATGAAATTCTGCTTAATCTCAGTCCTTTCCTACATGTATATTTTCTACGTAATATTGCTCCGAAACAACAGGACGACAAATATCACGCGAAAGTACGAAAGTGTTACTCATAATTAACGACCTTCATTCTTGTTTTTGTCGAAACAAAAATGTTACTGGGTTTATGCGAAAGGGCGAGATTCACGTTTTATTTTTTCAATTCTCAAATTTTGGCCTTTTTTAGAGTTAACAGAAATGTTTCAGACGATCAACAAGATTATACGTGAGACAAATTTATTTTTCAGACGTTTGGTTGACTTAGATGAGAAACAACAGATCTGTTACAGATGTTGACTTCGATCAGAACAGCGCAGTGTCAAGTTATTCTGATAAATTCCGGGTTTTCTGTCGGTGTGTGGTAATAAACACCACTTGCAGAACGTTAAGCACGGAAATGTCCGTCAAAGGCATTATCGGATCAAAATATTGAGTTATCTATGATGTGTGTGTTCCAAAACACATGACCAGACACTTTCAACGTGGAGAAAATGTAACAGAAATCAAATAAATAGCAGGGTTGTCTCGGCGTAAAGTACAAACTTTATATAAGGGATATTAATAAAGCACAAAAGTTGTTTTATTGGGAGCGGGTGGCGCACCTCACGTTTGTCTCAAACGGAGATTGGCACTTTTTTTCCCCTTAAGCCGGAGTATCAGAGAAAACTAACGTAGTTAGACAAGTGACCCAATACTTTTTCAGTACAATTGGGAAGTCGAACCCAGACCGTATTGGTGAATGGCTATTGTGATATTCACTGCGCCATCTGACAACTCTAAAATGTTTTTTCAATTCACATTCGGTATGATTCCTGGGTTAACATGAACGTTTTCGTGGTGTTAGCGAAACAGCAATACATCCTACAGATTCAGCCCGATAGACAACCCGTACCACTGCCAAAACCATAGGACACTGCCACAAACATAGGACACTGCCACAAACATAGGACACTGCCACAAACATAGGACACTGCCAAAACCATAGGACACTGCCACAATCATAGGACACTGCCACAAACATAGGACACTGCCAAAAACATAGGACACTGCCACAAACATAGGACACTGCCACAAACATAGGACACTGCCAAAAACATAGGACACTGCCAAAAACATAGGACACTGCCAAAAACATAGGAATGGCTATAACTTGGATAAATCTTTTCTGAAAGGAAAGCCATACCTTGCCAGACTTTAATGAAAAATAATAAAGATGAAATAAACAAAATATAATCAATAACAGTGTTCTGAGTGTAAACAAAAAAGATAAACAATGCTAGACCGGGATTCGAAACCTTGACTTTAAATTGCTATCAGTATCGCTCTAAACAATTAAGGTGCATGGTTAACGAAAATATATCCTTAAGGATATTAAGGGGGGTTACTCTCTATACAGTGGTTCCTTCAAACCACCTGCACGCTAATATAAGTGAATACAAATTGTTTCATTATCGTTTTAGAATATGTATGCATATATTGTTTCCGGGATTTGTCCTCTAGCCAACATTACAAAATAAATTATTTATTTATTTTTTAAATTAATAAAATGAAATAGTTTTTGACAAACAACACAATTAGTAATCGCAAACGACTAATGAAAATGTATAACTGAATGCCTTATATGTGTTATTTTGAGAGTAAATCGAAGAAAGAACAAGGAAAGTTAAATGAAAATAATATACTCTCCAAAAGGACACGGTACCTCCAATCACCGGTAATTGAACAGGCAAGGGACGTACGTGTGAACGTGTGTGTGCTGTCCTAGTTAGATCAGGGACCGTACTGGTGGAGCCGTCCTTTCTCGTCAGGCTTAACAGTCGTCGATACGTTCTGTCGGATAGTTCCCTCAGCGGTCTGTCTCCCGTCCGGAAACAAACGCCTGCCTCGACCCGTTAATTAGAAAGCTTTGTACAAGACGGCTAACGTCTGACAGTACAAATCTCACGGGAATTCATTTTGCGATTTCCTCTCTAATATCATTCGGTGTCGATTCTCGAAGAAAACCGCTGGTCCGAATAATAAGTAATGGCAATTTTGCGAGTCATCCAGTCATCCAAGCGAATAAATGACCATTTGACCACGGCAACAAACATGCAAAGTATTTCTGTTATTGGCAAGCATTGGTCAGCCTTGACCACATGATGCGTTTATCACGTCTTTCTTTTATTGTCATTAGAAAATTAATAAGTCGAATGGCCCGTCTGACCATTCGCCGAAAGAGATCTTGCCGCGGACCATCCAATTATTCTCCTGTAATCTCTCAACTCAGATAATATCCACTAAATACCATCGCATGTCAAATGAAATGAAAGATTTTTCCAGATGACCGTGAAAGAAACATGTTTTATACTTAATGGATTTGCCATGCTGAACGAGCTTTCGGAAACTCCCGAGATTAAGCGGAAATTCGCAAAACGATTTTCTGATCGGACTTGCAACAAAGTGAATGATCGGATAAATAATGTTATCGCCCAAACCGACATAGAATTTCTGCCACGTATGAAACCATTGCCATCTCGTAATCCGAGACAATGTCTCTAACGGGAACTGAAAACGAATCTTTGATTATAGGGATCTTGCTGGGATGGAATTAGTAAGACATCTCTAATCCCTAATTCTGGCTGCTCATTCAACTATCTTTCCTCTCCGCTATCCATCGTATTTAACAGATATCGCGAAATATACTTGGAATGCATGTTGCTAGTATTAAGTCAAATAAGGACATCACAAAGAGACCTACAAAGGCCCCGTCAAACTAAATTTTAGACATACATACATGTACACACATACATACATGTACACACATACATACATGTACATACATACATGCATACATACATACATACATACATACATACATACATACATACATACATACATACATACATCAAGTACAATTATTTATGCTGTCTTTGGTGCCAATTGGTTGAGATCACAAGATCGTCTAAATAAATCTACATGTATCCTCCGATCGGAGGGAGTACATACACTGTTTGTAGTAGCTTTCTTCCCAGTTTTGACATATAAGTAAGGTGGAAGTTTAAAGTGACATTGGTGTGACCCAAACGTCTGTAGACACATTCAGTGAAGTGAAGTGATGAATCACTTCAATGACGTGGCAAACAATTTCAATGACGTGGCAAATCACTTCAAGGGCGTGGAAAACCACTTCAATGACGTGACAAACCACTTCAATGACGTGGCAAACCATTTCAATGACTTGGCAAACCACTTCAATGACGTGGCCAATCACTTCAATGACGTGGGAAATCACTTCAATGGCGTGGAAAACCACTTCAATGACGTGGCAAACCACTTCAATGACGTGGCAAACAATTTCAATGACTTGGCAAACCACTTCAATGACGTGGCAAATCACTTCAATGACGTGGGAAATCACTTCAATGACGTGGCAAATCATTTCAATGGCGTGGCAAACCACTTCAATGACGTGGCAAATCACTTCAATGACGTGGCAAATCACTTCAATAACGTGACAAACCACTTCAATGACGTGGCAAATCACTTCAATGACGTGGCAAATCATTTTATTGACGTATATGTAGCAAACCATTTCAAAATCTGGTTTCCAAAGTTTGCGATTTGTGGGAACATTAAGATTTGTATGTTATATTACGTACTTAATTTTTAATAGATGTACCTGGATGTTTTTTATGCAAACAGGATCATATAAGCTACACTGTAATTCGCAATGACATTTTATTTTATTATATGACAGCTATACTTTAGTTTCAGGTGAATTTAAATTCAATTCAAATTGTGTGTGTTGGTAAATAATTTATTAATTACTAAACAAAATTCAACTTCAACGTGAAAAATCTTTCAATTAAATTAAAGCCAAACTAATATAAAATGGAGTGTGATAAAATCTGAAACATCAACGTATCAATTATAAAAGACGTAAAAGTGTACTTTTGTAAATTTAGCACCATTGGTGATGTCATAGAGATGATTTCCTACCCAATATAAAACAAAATAACACCATGTATAATGTTCCTAGTAGAGTTTTAATTCACCAAAGCACGCACAAATCACGGTCTCCATCTCATAATGAATGGCTAAAATAAATGGTCGTGTTTCACGAAAGCCTTAAATTCATAATTCCAATTTACGGAGAAACAGATTTGATACTTGATATCGAATTTATTCTGCTTCTCGTTTGATCTCGACCAAGATTTGTTTTTGTTATTTAATCTTGATAAATTACCCGGGCCATTCCACAAGGCAACACACCAAGTAAATAGTCATTTAGACAGGCCGTTCATGCTGATATCGAACATCCAATCGGCACAGTTCACTTTATCTTCGGTCTGGACTCCGACATTCCTCCAATGGGTTAAGATAAAATCGTCTCTTACTTTTCTCTATTCCGAGAACTCATATAATGACCAAATATTGAACATAAACACTTGCAGTGTAAATGTACTTAGCAACAAAACGTCATCTTGAATCGAAACGCGTTCATTCATAGTTTTCGTTTTGTTAATGATGTGAAATCGATTCGATAGTTGATAGTTGATGTGAAATATACCCCGGCCCTGTTCCAGGAGACGTAGGTATAACTCCAGAAAGCTTAACTATATAGGGTGATATTTTAGCTTGTCCTAATTCAACGTATTTAATGCAATAGTCTTTTTTATTTCTTACTTTTTTTCGGAATAAAAGAAACTAACCCTCCATATTATTTCTTTTCCATAAAATTCAATTCCATTCCTGAGTGAATTATGTGAATGTCGCCTCTTGGCTTCCCGATCGATAATTACCACCGTATTACTACTATTAATCACATGGAAAGTGACGGAATGCAGAAATCGACAGGGATCGGCGAAATCCCTCAATACAATCCGGCTAACAACTGCAACCCCACAGGTCTCCTTTGTTCGGAGTCTGACTCCCTAGGGGCGTGAACTCCATAAGTCAGTACAACATCCATTCTCACTAAGCTATATATAGTATCCTCTAACAAATATCTAAACGAGTGACAACCACACCCCCAGCCTACAAACCAAACCAGTGAATGAGTACTAACACACTATTAACGCGCACCATAGAATGTGTTCCGTGCCAACTGCGTTCATACTTCCATATACGCCGTCAACATGAAGGTCAATCCTTATGTAAACTAGTAGGTGACGAACACTCTATATCCATAAATCAGTCAATGATGTACCCTGGCAAATGAAAACAGTTCTATACTTGTATAAACCATTTGTGGAATATTTTTATCTCATAAAAATAATAATTACACTTAATATTATTAAGTATTTGGTTTGAATTATGTATCTATCGTACAAAACGGGGCCACAGGGCCAAGTGGTCAAGGCGTCTGACATTCTGCTACCACTAGCTCTCCACCACTTGGTCGTGGGTTCGAGACCTACGTGGGGCAGTGTTGCCAGGTATTGACTGCAGGTCGGTGGTTTTTCTCCGGGTACTCCGGCTTTCCTCCACTACCAAAACCTGGCACGTCCTTAAATGACTATAGCTGTTAATAGGACGTAAAACATAAAAAAAAATTATCATACAAAATCAATATGCTTGTCCAATGAAAAGAGTTACAATTATGAAAATGCTGACTTCAACAAATGGGTCGTGGTATTTAAAGCTAACATGAATGCCACCTTAATGTGGTAGGGTTATAGTGGCAGTAATTATAGTATAGTGGCTATGACATACAGTGGTAAATATTTAAGCATTAAACTGCTTACAGTTCAGCGCTAGCGCGCTTTCATTGGTCCCAGCAAATAGGGCGCCTTTGTTTGGGTCCGAGGAGATTACCTCTGACTCACCATATGTCCTTGTTTCACTTGTACTAAACATGGAGTTTGATGGAGTTTTCCTTTGTCCAGTTGGCATTTACATTGCACGCGCATGTGAATGCCAACTGAAAGCAGTTCAATGCTTGAACGAATGCCAACTAAATTCGATAGGGTTGTACAGTGGCAATGTCATTCGACGGTAGTTATATACAAACTTGAACGCTGTAGTTACCAAAATAAATGGATATTTATAAAAATTAATCTGCCGAACAAGCTTCTTTCTTGCTCTATGATAGAAAATAAATCTTTCCTGGAATCCTAATTTTACATTGATTTTTCTTCTTTTATCTTGTGTAATTTGTTTTTAGCTTAGTGTTTATCCATTAACGGATTAAGTATGAAGTAGTTCACTTAATCATAATTACCAGTAACAATTTGTATCTACTTATTCAACAAGAAAAGCGGGCAGGATGTCGTATGCCAATGATTTTTCAATCACAGGTAATGAATTCCTGCCGCACCTATGCGTTATGGCCATAACAATCTCTGCAATCGAAAAACAGCAATTTAAGAAGATGAATAGCTACTTTCTAAAAATCAATGTAAAATATCATTCCTTTTACTTGATACAGAAATGAAGGAAATAAATAAAAAGATTACGTTTCATCAGTATCTTCGATGATGTCATCACAAATCGTATCACATTGTTTAGGAATAATGTGTATAAACCATTAGCGGGATTAAAGCTTATGTAAAGGGATTTAATTAAAAAAAAGTAACGTTGTTATAACTTCGATTTTCATAATCCACATACATATTCATTGTATATCGTTAAATACATATTCTTTAAATATCAGTGAATCCACTTTCTCACACTGTAAGGTAACATTTCCTAGCAATATACGATATACAGTACCCATTGATTGGTTTTATATAAATACAAAAAGGGAAAGGGCTTTACATAAGTTGGACAACTTGTGCCCAATCCCTTTTGTATATTAGATGCAAATAAAAATATGTTTAAATCAAATATAAATACACAAACTCGTTCGACAATAGCATTACACAATAAATCTATATCGATTTCAAGTAAAGTGGATACATTCAATGCGTGCCTTCCAAAGCCAATACATCTACACATACATGTACAAACTTAAGACGGACAGTGAACGTTGAAATCCGAGATTTAACCCACATAGTCAATTATAATAATTGCGACTACAAGACAAACAGTGTCAATATAAAATCGAAATTGAAAGAAAAAAAGAAAAATGCACTTCCATTATATTGGTTTACTGATTGCTTTTACTAATTCAGCGTCAAATTAAAAAATACTTAATCTATAAGAATGATGTCGATTATCACAAAACACGGCGTACAAATCTAGTATTGTTTGACATCCGAGCACAGACGAGTGTGCGAGGGAGCGCCACAAAAGTATCACGCTCCAATACATACACGCAACCAAGAAAGCTTATTTTTGTCAACGATTTATGTAATTTCTGTCTTAAAATCAACCACGTGAGCGAAATTACATCATATCCCGGAAGTACGTAAGAGTTCCTTTAGGTACGAGTTGTCACGACTTCCGGCAGAGGACTCAATTATCGTTTAATGATTTATGGGGAGTTGTATTATTTTTTCCCACTCGGAACTGATTACATCAATACGGAGGTTGGTTGTGAGAATTGGTCCGGGCGCCATTCGAGGTGTCTTATATACGGCCGCCGTCGACCGGGAATCGCGTGTCAGATTTTACTTACTTACGAAAGGAAACGCAACGTCGACGCTTCGGCCAGCCTGCTATAGGTCAAGCATGTTTTAGTTTAAACAGCGAAGCCCGAACACTCCCTGTCTGGTGTAGACCGAGTATTGTCGCTGTGATATATGTTACCTAAGTATAAAGGGCGCTAAGAAAGTTAATAACGGAAGTGCATTATGGGATATCGGACATTTAGAATGGTATAACGGACATGCATGATACTATAACTGACGTTTATAATGGTATAACGGACTTGCATGAAACTTTAACTGACGTTTAGAATGGTATAACGGACGTGCATAATACTATAACTGACGTTTAGAACGGCCCGGTGTAACGGACGTGCATATAGGGATTGAACGGCGTTTTTTAAATGTCCATGCCGGTATGAACTGAAATCGGTTACATCCATATTCAAGTTTCATACCGGCATGAAAATTTAAAAAAACGCCGTTCAATCAATATATTTACATTTTTACTATAGAACAAATGTT
>JAUMHH010191105.1:2473-14123 GCA_032359455.1 Chlamys rubida
ATTCGTCGCCTCGCTCAGCCTGCTCAACGTGGACGCGTTCATCGTGCGGCAAAATATCCAGCGTGAGTTGCGCGGCGTTGTCGAAGAGAACCTCACGGAACGCCAACGCGTGGAGTTGGATACGCAATACTTCTTGGAGTTATCCGACGATTCGATTCCCGCGCTCGCTAACGGATTTCAAAACAGCGCGCTCTCAAACTCAGTCCGTGAACAGATCGGCGCCGCGCTTGCCTGCCAACGCCACGACCGCGAACAAGATGAGAGCAAAACACAATGGCAAATAGTTTGACTGCCGCAAAATTTTTACCATCAAATCAGAAATCCTATCCACAGATTGAAGATAAAATAAAAGCAAAACAAATATCAAGAAGCAATCAAAAACAAAACAACAACCGGGGACATATCAGATACAATAGATTCTTTTCTGATAGACATGTCTGTCAGCTCTACGGAAGAATCTCCAGAAAATAACACACCAATCTTTAATAAATGCCTGTGACAATGTTTTGGCGTGAACTAAATGCGTTAGTCGTGCGAAAAGAATTTATTTCTCAAAGATAAAGAAATGCAAAACTTATTCTAATTTGGTTGTATTTTAAAAACATGGTATATATGTTTCATGTTTCCGTGTATGAAATATTCTAATTTGCTACTAGTTTACTCCTTGTTTACGTCAGATTCCATAACTTCTTGATAAAGTTAAAATTTGGACACTATATGGACGATAAACTAGTTTGGAACTAAATATACCTTGGTCAAGACAAATGACAAAACCTTAAATGAAAGTCGATTAAAAAATACATGAACTGATAAATTGTATTATTTATTTCTTTTATCTTCAGAGCGATATCATGACGAAATTTGAAAAAGAAACGCGTAACTATCTTGTTTGTTGATTCAAAATATCTTTATTAGGTCGCTTTCATCTTCATTTTGTCATTTTGTATCCACTTTTGGCTTTTAGGAATTCTGTGTGGTAATGTATTACAGTAAAAATGTTCGCGTTTTTCCACACGCATTTATTTATAAATTATAGATAAAAAAGACATAACAATTTCAGAACTATTGCCAACGCGAAAATATTGGCCAATCCGCGATCAAATTCAAAGGGTCACAACGCGAAAATTGCAACATCTCGATTAAATTCAAAGGGTCACAACGCGAAAATTGCCACACTGCGATCAAATGTAAAGGGTCAAAACGCGAAAATTGCCACACCACGATCAAATTCAAAGGGTCACAACGCGAAAATTGCCACACCGCGATCACACTCAAAGGGTCACAACGCGAAAATTGCCACACCACGATCAACAGTAAAGGGTCAACAACGCTAGCATTTCCACACGTGAAAATTTCGACATATCAGAGTAATTACCTGCATTTCACCGTTCCTTCTGTGTTCACGTAGCATTCCCCGTCGTGTGAGCAAGGATTGTGTGTAGCACATTTATAAATGCAAACGAAACCTGATGAATTACTCCATGAACAATTCGTATCATATGGACAAACGTTTTGTAATGCACTACAGATTCGATCCTCTCGTGTGGACGCTAACATTTCTGAAAAATAACATACTTATGAAATTGTTTAAACATTATAATACTTTTTTGGTCCTTGTGGTAGAATGACATGCATATGTATTTATTTGAAGCAGTTAAATTTCGCAAGGGCGAAATCGGATGGAAATATAACTACTTATTGTAAACATACCCTACCATCATGAAGATGGATTGATTTATTATAAAACGGAACGATTTAATCACACACAGTTATTTAGTGTGCGAATTCTACCTTAAATGAACAGAAACGTTTATATTTGTTTTAGGTTGGGGACGTTTGTAGTAAATTGATATCCTTGTGGTCAAACTCACCTGTAGATATTGCTGAAGCAGTCTTGTTGCTTTCAACTGTATATACTTCCCTGCCAACTGTGATAGTTACACCTCTATAATCCTTAATGTCAAAAACCTGCTGTACGAAGTAAGTTTTGCCTTTTAGGGTAAATGTGCAAGCCATAGATCCCTTACTGAAATAAATGCGAACATGAATACATAATGTTGATTATATTTAGAAAAATAATTTTTGAAAGGTAGAGTATACAAATGTATCACAATGCAGAAACAAGATTAGAGAAACAGTTCAGGACTTACACAATTAATACAGTAGATAACAACAGGATTTACTCAATTGAAAGGAAACATATCATGGACATCCAGAGCAAACAACAGATTCATAGGAATACAATCTTATTTCTTTGATTTTTGATCGATGTGGTGATACATCTTAACACGACTTGTGTGTAACAGCCGAACAGGCCTCATCCACCTTTTCCTATGTCTTTTTCTTTATACAAAAACTATATCAATTTAAAAATTAATGTGACTTATTAATGAGCTTATTTCAGCCAAATAAAAAACGTTAATTTAGGTTTGTTCTCATACTTACGAGAATCCTTCAATCTTAAGGTCTTTGAAGCCCTGATACTTTTCGTATATTTGGACTAGCTAAATTTAAAAAAAAAACAGTTATCAAAAGATAGAGGGATAAATAAGACTATGTAATAATTATGTGTGTGAGAATAAGAAAAGGAATTAGAGAAGTTTGTATGCATTGAACTTACTGTATAGCCAAATTACTTAACACGAAACTGCTTCAGTATAATTATTTTATGTGAAAAATCCTGTACTGATACTCACAGACGGTATAAGTATAAAAAGGAGTTTTTGCATTCTCTCATCAGATACATGTTTGTCTGGATATTTTACATTGAAGAAATTGACAATTAAAACTGACAGCTACAAATTTAAAGGAAATTCAAAGTTCAGGATTAAACCTTGGTAGCTTTTACGTTAGTACCATTGATGAGTTTTACTATTGCCGTAATGTGCAGTAAAATGTTTAATTTCTTTTGCGTTATTCATTGACATACTAATTTTTCAAATATGTGCTTCTTTCTTCATATTTCCAGCGAGTAGTTTACATTACGAGGTGGTTGACTCTTCTGGTGGACCTTTAGTCCCCGAGGTTAGCTATTCAATTGTATCTGGGATTTGTTTTGGTAGGGATTACATGAAGAAGTAGTTTAAGTATGTATAACCTGTTGTAAAAATGTAAGGTTATAAAGGGTTTCTTAGGCACCTTTACCCTTCACCTGTATTTGTGTAAATGTTTCAGAACAATAAGGAGATGGATTTTAATATTTTTACTTTAAGAACAACTTGGGAGACCTCAATGGACGAAAAGCCATACGGTACATTAAATAAATATTTTCTTTGATTGGATTTCTGTATCGACATATACTTTTTAAGTAAGTGTTTCCTTCGTCAGAATTATTTCTAGAAGAGATTTTTCAATACGGCACACTTACTTTTTGTTTGAAGGCAGTAGCATACATCTTATACGTCGGTGAACTCGGATCATTCAACATGGACGGGTAACTGCCTTTCACATAAACAGTTAAAGTAAAAGACCAAATTGCGTGTTCTGAAATGAGAAATTTGTACCAGTGCTGTTATAATTTCATTTGCGATTAAGGACATAAATTCGTGAGTTTATATTTCTCATGTTTTTACTAACAAATATAAAGAAAAGAAAACTCCGCCACAGTCCAAATATCTTTTTAGCAATGTCGTTTGTGACTTTAGCAGTTAATGGAAAACTTAGCATTAAACACAATATATAGAAATCACGTAGTAAACAAAGCGTAAAGACCCTTTATTACTGTTTGCCCTGAGAAACTCCTATGCATGTTGTTCTGCCATTATCGTGTCTTATCAACACACACAAAAATAGTGTATATGACAACTTTTTCAGAAGCTTTCATTTAAAATTTGTAAAATCGAAATACGTGTTGGAAAAAACAGATTGTTCAAATTTTCTATAAGATGAATCGATTTTATCTAAGACATAATTTCAAAGCTTAAAGAATTTACACACTAACCAAATTAAAGTTTGCAGAGTAATACAATATCAATTCCATATTACACTGATCTATATAAATCATCACATATAAAATCATATCGAGGAACATGCGCTTACAAGCGAGCTTACACAGCCAATAAAGATTAATTACAAATAAATCTGTTGGTCATATCAACGGCCTACAACTGTTACCTGGCTTTTACTACAACTATTACCTGTCTTTTACTACATCTATCACCTGTCTTTTAATACAACTATCACATGTTTTAAATTATAATCAGTCATAAATCGATATGGCCTTCCTAGGTTTACCACCTTTATCTAACTCAAGTTAAACCTGCTGCAGTAAGTAACAACATGTAACTACCTGCTACCAGTAATTACTGATACTTAATCAACAGAGATAATTTAACTGAATATTGATTGTATGTTTACCCTCGAGTGTTTTATCGACAAGTTCATCTTACCAAACATCGGTTGATGCCACTGATAGTTGTCTGACAGTGGATTTAATGTAGTGTTCCTTGGCATGTGAAAAAGCCTTGCAATTCCTCCTTGTAATGGAGCAACGAAGATATACTCTTTTGGTGAAAGAGCATATATAGGCTGTTTTTCTTGAGGTGGAGCAAAGACAGGATGCCATTTGTTGTACGAGCTAGTGTTCGTGTTACTACTCATATTTTTATTGTTCACGTCTGGTGCTAAATTTTGAGTCCTCGCTGGTAATTCTGTTTAAACAAAAGAACTGTGTATTAAGTGTTACCTCATACGAGTAATGCACTTTGATGTCTTGAAAACAAACCACAAGTTCTAACCCTGTCGTCAGACTATAGGGAAACGAGTTAGTTGGTTTGATTATACCATTATACCAAACTTTATTTAAAAGATTTTTGAAATAATTGTGATTATAGCTTTTTGATTTAACAGCATGTTGGAAAACTCAAGTATCATATTGGACTGGTTTCACAGTAATTTTGTAATATAATGTTTGTAGACGTCTAAATGCAAAAGCTACATAACTGTCATAATGTATATACACTCTTGAAATGATAGATATCTCCTAAAACAGTCTATTACCTAAAACATATGTAGGGAAGAAAACATAATCAACACATTGTGCTATAATTATGATACATTTAAAAAGTAACATAATATATCTACAAACTAATTAATTTTGTTACCTATGAAAGATGCAGCGACTTTTCTGACTGATGTAAAAATCAGCATAAGGAATAGACCTGTAAATGGAAACAAAAGTGATGTTTCAAATTTTATTGATATACTAAATTTTGCAAAAGAAAAAAAAATCACAATATCGGATCTTCCAAATTTATATAGCTGCTTTTTAAATGATATTTAGCTTATGAATGTACCCTTCTGGAAACCAAAAGGTCATCTTGTTTCTTCTTTTTAATGTGTTGAAGTCTTAAGAAACAATCTGCAACGCCTGCTTCGAAACATAGGTTTCCAAAAGTGAACATTTATGTACTTCTAGACTATAACTATCCAAACATGCACTAATTAGTTTTTGTATTTTGATATCACCATTGACTCATCTTATTCTTTATGTTCCCTGTAAAGGGCGTTTATGACAATGTCAATGTATAGTTTGTGGCTTGGTTGACAGTACACACACACTTAGAAAGTAAGATAGTTAATTATGTGTCAATTACGTTTAAAACTGGTTTACTCACATGATCTTTAAATTTTAATTTCAATCATTCAGCACTGAGTCATACCTATTTACACAAATTTTCGCTGATCAAGGTATATCAGTAAGGTAAATCCTGGTATAAAAGATTTGACGTGTCATCATCTTTTGTAATTTAAATATGCAATGTTATCGTGCTATATATATGAAATGCCACCGTCAGCCATGTTATTTTCTATTACGGGGTTCCCCGCGTGACTCACAGATAACTTTTTGGTAGACCGGTGAGAAAAGTCGAATCACCGTATCAACATCCTTCCTAACTTTTGTATTACGAACCCGTCTTTCATGTGGTTTTTGTAGCTTTACAAGTGTTTCATTCTGCGTTAACACACTTCAATGTTAAAAATCAGTAGATGAACTCTTTAAAAGGGACTATTTCCAGCTATGTTAAAATTACATAGGAGCCTGCCCCCTGATAACTTTTGTTTCAGAAGTGCTACGAGATTTATGTTGCGGTTTGAATTTTTTTCAATCCATTACATCTGAATTTTTTGCATCGTAATATTTTAGAAAGAACCTTTTCTTGCATGTAGTGCTTTAATAATACATTTATTATCCAGAAGGGAAAATATAAGATTTTGCATTCTTATTATTCATGTATACCAAACATTTGTATAGCATGAACAAGTGGTGTTTTTCCGAACTTGAATGCACAAATTCAGCACCTGCAATTTTAAACTGGAACAAATATTTTCTTCTTTTCCGTCAGTTTTCAGTCATAATGATTAGACTTTACACATAGCCATGATTTCTGATTTATAGACCATATGGTCATTTGATCCCTGCTTTGAATGTGTTCCACCACATATTTTAGTTAGATTTTATTTCATAAGTAGTTCATTACCTAGTCCTTCTATAATCAAAATATTTTTGGTATACAAAAGTTATAAGCTACTTTTATTCTAAGATCAACACATTATTTGTCTCGAAAATATCATTGCTTGAGATGGCTACCGGCTGTTGATTTGTCTGTAAATATCTGATAAATCACAATAGCAAGATCTTTTTACATGTATACTGTAGCATATGATCCCTAGTTTTGGTTGCATCAAAAACTATCCTTCAATGAATTATTAGTTTGACAACATTCGTCTTTTGGGAGAAAACTCTGACTTTTTGAGAATTTCAGTTGTATGCTCCTACACCTCATCAAACGGAAATTGAAATCAAAAGAGAGGCCATTTTGGAACCCCCCCACCCCCCACCCCCTTTGAAACTTCATATTTAGTTTATTTGAATCTTTCTATCAAAAATATGTTTGTTTCCAATCAAAATATTATTTGTTTTGAACATTTTATATACAAAGAATATTCTGAAATCTGTCAATGCTTAGACTTACCCTTAATGTTTAAATCCATGGCGCTTGGTCTGTAGACAAGTCACACCTGCTTAAACCTATGTATGCTACATGCACCTCCTTATGTGGCAGTGTTACGTTATCAGTGTCTGTAAAGGTATTAGTAAAGGAAGTACCCCTTCCTGCCTACATGCATGTATCAGATTAGGTAAGGAGAAACCCCGATAAATAATGGATCTCATGTGGCATGCAATATTCCGTAAACCTTTGATCAAGTTTACATTTCACTTTAATCTTTCATCGTTAACAGGTGACACGCAACATTTTTCGAGCATTTTAAACTGTAAGTTTTATAAGACAGGATTAAATTAAAATGGTGGCCCTAATTTTGAATATAAAACCGTTACAGCATAAATCAAGATAATGCCAAAACAAATGGAATGAAGGGGGCGACGTCATCAACACACACAAAACAGAAAAATATGAGTAAAAACTTCTTTACTGTTTACAATTCACTGATACTGACTAAGATCCTGTATTGAAAAACAACAATAAATATACCAGTGAAAAAAATCAAATTATTTTTTAAACACAGACAGTGAAGATAATACATATAAGAGCAGGAAGTTAATACATTTTAAGGTCACGAACCGCGACATATGTTGCTACGTTAGATGTTGACTCGGTTACCTGTCAGAAAGATCTAACACAAACAGGCTGTCTAGACATACCTACGTAGCTATGTAGAATGGATACATTTTACCTGTGTTTCACATTCGATCACTTCCTTGTATGTTATCTGCAAGATTACTCATAAAATCGATAACACATGTAAAGAAAATGTGTTATTGTATATCGAATATAAACACTTTACGAAGTTTATGTTTATTTTAAAAACTAAATAACGAAAATGTTTACCGAAGTTCTAGTCATCATAAGAAAGTTTGGTTTGTGGATGTTCATAAAGCATTTTCTATCTTTGATGTCTCATTAATAAACTGTTGTCAATAAGGCCTGTTGTATCTCAGTTGATAATCATTAGAGGCGGCTAATGTGGGACCCCGCCCCCTTTCCACAGATTCGGAGGTAGTTTCTTCCGGGTATCTTGATAAGGGGGTATGGGAGAAATCAATTATTGATCTGCTGTATCACAATCCTAATGCCCGTGTATCGTATATGTGTGAGAGAGGCGACTTGTGTGCCCCCTCCCTCTGCAGAATCAGATTTTGTTTACCGTGGCTTCTACTGAGACTAACATTTATCAACTACCCTATAGCAATACAATGAATGTATTATTTTCAGCTTTTTCTCTTCCTAATCTTTCTGTCTTCTCCCTAGGCACCCGTCTTCATATAAATGTATCGTGGACGGAGAACGCAAATATAGCCTGTTGTATTCAACTGATAACTTTAATTTATATTTATTTATCTGGAAAAATTGATTCACCACAATGACCTGCTGCTTCATTGCCACACTTGTTACATGTACCTCTTCATTTCTACTTTTTACCTACCATCCCTTTCTGCGATATCTTGATAGGCACGTTCAGATACCTTTGCTGTTGCAGAGAGTTTAAACCGGAACGCACAAACAATAGACGTTTTTGCTCGACATGAGGCATATAACACAATCGCTTATCCTTAAAGTGTAGCTGGATTTGCTAACGACGTTTTGCGGTGTTCATAATGTTATTCTTGTTTTTGTCTAATCAGTCGATGTTTTTTTTTTCTAACGACATTAAATTTATGCATTTCGCAAAACGCACCATACAGTATCTCCCCTGCGCACATCGCACATAGTGATCACAACTATGCGATTTAACAATCGGAAGCCCCATTATTCGATAAAACGAGCACATATGTGCGATATGGTAAAATCAGTTGACCGTTGTTACGAAATGAAAACAAATCCAGAAGGCTCAAGTAAAATACGTAATTTATATCTGATAGGTATATTGTGCACTTTTTTTAATTCTTCAATGCATGTTACAAGTTATCATGATGACTGTAAAACTGTAAATAATAAGGTTGTACTGTCAGGTACAGTACTAGTACACATACGTAGTCAATTGCATGTTGATATCCGGTTAAAGTTCATCGATGATTTGGCAGCTATTAAAACACACCTGGACCTTGCCTGTATTATTTGTGTCTGTCACACTTTTTGTGGAAATTTCACACCTTATTCACGGTTGACTAGCGATACAAAAATGCATTTAATTAACAGGTGACTGGTAATAAGTAATGCTGCTTTGTTTACGTTTATTTGTGTGTACAGTATGTGTACATGTGTATGACTGTATATCTACACACTTGTCGATTAGGATCGTTTTAAAAACAATCTGGAAAGTGATGTGTCCATTACTTTAAGATAGTAGATAACCATGAAATCTGGCTGACATATGGCAACATATTAAAATCATAAAAGATTAGTTTAAAAACAAAATAATATTTATTCACAGGTCATTCTTAAAGATATATCAACCGCGATACGTATCGAACAACTGTGCGATAGCTATCAGCAGTAATGTGCAAGCTCCAATCGTGCTCACACCGTAAACACTTGTAACGTTGTGCGATCCCACAACTGTATGTTTGTCTTTTTTGCGTCACAACGGGCAAGATATGTGCAATTATAATGAAACGTGCGTCTTTCACATTGAGTTATATAAAAATAAGCCGGATGATTTAAGAATAGATTGTGTAAGTGAAAAGGTTAGGAATACAAGAAAGGCGTTAAAATAATTATGAAATTCTTAAACAACATCATAACCACTAATTGAAACAATTTTTGAAAATAATTTAAACAGTTGTGTGACCGAACAACGCACCAAAAGTAGCGTGCTTACATCGTGCATCGTGCATAAATTTATATTGTGCACACATCGTCCATACATGGTGCGCACAACTGTGCGATAAACAATAGTTCTACCAGTTGCGCGCCTCTCTCCGCACAAATGAACGATTTGGTACAATTGATTGTTCAATCATACGGGATGAAAAAATCCGGAAGGCTCGTATGGAGTAAGGAATACTGTATGTATATAACTTTCTAATCATATTAATCAAGCTTATGTTCAATTTTACAACGCGTGTATCACAGTTCATGTACACCACAGTGACCGTTAGATTGTCAAGAATGGGTTTAGCTCCCAGGTAGCAGAACATTTTAATAACATTTTGATCATTGACCTGAGTATTACTTGGCCTGTACCTGACAGAGAAAGCTGATACGTGGTAATGTATGGTCGTTATGTCAACACAGCCTGACGTTAAGTACTTGCTATTTGCATTCGTTTGGCTATGTTTACCTGTCTATTGGACAGTGTTTATATGTGCTATGATGTTAAATGAATCGATACTTAAAATTCGTGTGTATATGTTTAAACACAAAAATGTATTTATTGTTAAGCATTTTCTCAATTTACACCAACTACGATTGTCATCGCACAGCGTTCGTCCATCGTCCGCACAGATGTGCACAGGCAAGAATCGTCTAGATTTGTATCGTTTGCATATCGTGCATACACCGTGCGCACATCGCACGCACACCCTGTGTAACATTGTGCGTTCCAACAACTATAACAGCGATTTGTAGATATTAAGTTAATATGTTTTTTTTACATTGATGTATAAAATATTCTACATATGAAGATGACAATTGTAAGGAAACGATTTTTGTGTACTTTGACCTAAAGTCATGGAAGGTACATTTGCAGGAAGATGACCTCATTGCACTCTCAGTCTTTCATAGCTAGAGTTTTATGAGTTTCAATTAATTGTTTATTTATAACCGAAAAAAAGTACAGAGTACGATTAAAGCGAAATATTATGCTTGCATTGAGGATGATAACATAATATCGCTGTTCATGGCATATAATTTGACAATTCTATTTCAAGTTATGTTTGTGAAACATACAATAGCCAGAATAATTAACTATGTTAAGCTGTGAAAGCACAACATAAATTTTGTATAAACGGTGAATGTAGCCAAAAGAGGAAACTAATGTATTTTTTAAACCATTCCCATTTCTTCCGTATTAAATTATTTAAACAAAATTCTAAGTAGAGCCTAATTGTAACAAGGGGACTCAGTGTTGTATAGATAAAGGATGTGGCCCCTTCAATAGGTATAGGGGCGGAGTCCTTTAGACTTCCACAAATACAGTTTCAAGGGGACAGGGCGGCCCCTAAGGCTAGCATAGTGGCACATGTGTACATGTATATAGAGTAAAATGTCGTAGCATAGGTATACCATCACAATGAGGTTTCAAGGGGGCATGTTTGAAAAGCAATCTCTAGGATTATACATGAAATCAGCTGGAATATCGCTCTTATAACAATTAACTTTCATACAAATATACTGATCTAAACCAAATATCCTATGAAGCATAATTGGTTCCCGTTATCTTCGAATCAATTGTTTTGTTAGGAACAAGAATGTAGCTCCCCTAGGATTTTAGCACAATGAATGGTATCTTGGTACTTTATTTATTTGAATGCACACTCCTCCAGAAGAGTTGATAATAGTTTACAATATATATTATAAGGAACCCTTAGGACAAGGAAATCAATTGTCGTTTGACAGAAGGGTGTTGGCCCTCTGGATGCAGAGGGCTCCAAACTTCACAGCAATATTCGGGAATATTGAAATTCTATATTTAATTAAATTAGTTTGGCATTATTGTTTAAATATCCAGGTGAGCGATATGGGCCCTA
>JAUMHH010191116.1:0-14122 GCA_032359455.1 Chlamys rubida
TAATCAACAGGCATAGCCTATATAATCCCTCTCCTTAATCAACAGGCATAGCCTATATAATCCCTCTCCTTAATCAACAGGCATAGCCTATATAATCCCTCTCCTTAATCAACAGGCATAGCCTATATAATCCCTCTCCTTAATCAAAAGAGATAATTGTGGCCATCAAGGTTACGACATACCTCGGGACTGATATATACACCAGCAGAATATACCATCTTATATCTTTTCAAGGCACTCACATGTGATGCTATCTACAACATTTGGTAATATATAAAGCTTGCCAAATTGAACTGCATCGTCAGCTGTTTCATCCACCTACGACTCAATAGTGATGCTAGGGACAAAACAAAGTGGAAATCCGAATTGGTCTTTCAGTTTGTACTGTTGACACATAATGGGAGTTGCGTAAAAACCCTTTATTATTTGATTTAAAAACAATTCAGGAGTACCGGTGAGTTTCAAATGAAATTATATAGCCCCATAGGTCGGCATTGCATGAAATGGTTTGTTCACTGACGTAATGTAAATATCCTATATTTCCTGTTGCGTAGGCAAAAATAAAACAAAACGCAGTGTGGCAACACGGAAAACGTCACGAACTTGCACCGATCATGGTGTTTCCCGCCAAACACAATTATGTAGGTCACCAGCTGTGTAAGACGTAGTGAACAAGTTTTTTGATCATGGAAAGTCTGAAAAGTGGAAATCAAGTTATGATGAAGACCTTACAATTCTCCATTGTGGATTGAAACATTCTGGTATAAAACACTAGCGCTATAGTTGTTTGATCAACAGGACGTATGTATACTAAAACAATCCTAAGGATATCCTAAGGTGTATATAAGTACTTGAATTTTCATCACAGAAAGATTTATCTTCTAATCTTTTCATTTTGTTTTGGAAGCTGTGCCCGGTATTCCGGCTACATTACTTAAAAGTTGGAAATGTTGGCGTTTTTTGCGTTGAGCAAATTTTCGCGAAAAGATCCACACGCAAATTGTATTATTAATCAATGTAATTTTATTGTATTATTTTATCAATGAAATTTATTGTATTATTATATCAATGTAATTTAATGTATCATTATATCAATGAAATTTATTGTATTATGATATCAATGTAATTTTTCGGTGTAAGATTTAATCAATACAGTTTAACTATTATGATTGCAATGTAATTCATTGTATGATGATTTTCATGTGATTGATTGTATGATGATTTGATCAATGTAGTGTATTGTATGTATGATTTTACCAATGGAATGTATTGTATAATAATTTCAGTGTAATTTATTGTATCATGAATCTTCTAATATGATTTATTATTTCATGATTCCAATATCATTATACTTTTTATTGTATGATGATTTCAACGTGATCCATTGTATGCATGGTTTCAATAATTATGATTCAAGGTACATTATTATTTAATTTCCATGTAATTCCTTGTATTTTAAGTCTTATATGTATGTCTAATATTAAGTTATGTGTATCCAATGTGGTATTCTGTAAAGATATTTGTGAATCACTAAGTTGTTTTTCATAATGTACATGTCATAATTATCATAATTATTGTCATTTGTTCAACACATTCTAATGTTATGATCACTTTCACCGTTATACCAATAAAGTTCTTTTATGTTGTTTTTTTTATTTGAGAGCATCTAGTTGTTGCGCTAAAATGATAGTATATTGTCCCATTAATTCTGTAATTAATTAGACTGTCTTATAGGTAATAGCGTAGACATAATAAAACGTTCCATATTATTAACACGTGACATTACGACACGTGGCATCATTATGGCTGCGCTTATTAATTCATTGACGTCGTTAATTATTATTCAATGAGCACAAACAACATAAACGATATCTACCACGTATGTATCGTAAATCACATTACACATTTTTTTATTTGTAGCATACTTACACCATTCATTAATTGCTCGCTCAGAAATCGTATGTATTTGTAATTATACAGTGGGAAAAGGCTTTACATAAGTTGAAAAACTTGTGCCCAATCCTTTTTGTAAAATAAACACAATTTAAAAAATATGTTTAAATCAATAAAAAAAATTTACTGAAGCAGTAACACCGACTTATGTCTATAAATCTTAACCGTTTATATTTTGTTTTGTATAAATGACATATTAACAAGAGTGACGAGAGAAAACAGTTTTATAGCTCGTGTCCTGCTCTGGCCTCGAACTCAGGACTCTCAACACCCCTAGAATTTGTCATAGCAAAATATAAGGCTCAGTGTGCGCCGCCTTGTGGATGAGACGAGAAGATTGGTTTGATACTTAGTTGTACATCAAAAGAATCGCTCGGTCGCGTAACGGTACGATTGACTGACTTTGAAGTCGGGTGTCGCTCCCCTGTAATCTTCAAGTGCCCAGATGTCGGTCTAGCGATTGGTCAGTTTTTTGTACCATACCTTCAATTTTGCTATGACATATTCTAGGGGTGCAGAGAGCGTAAGTGAGCGTTCCCCTGGAGTTTCGAGGATGCAATACCCGCTGTTCCTACCACTACACCAACTTTGTTGTAGTGGTCACCTGTCCGATACTATCGACATGGTCATAGCAAGAAATTGTCTACTGATGATATGAGCACCTGGATCGTAATGAATAGATATAAACATGTACATAGATACGAATTGTACACATTTTGTTACATATTGTTACATTGTGTTTCTATGTCATTTATTCAATTAATAAACACAATGTATCATACAAATTAATGTCTAAAATAATAAAATATCAACAGTATACTAATGTATTAAGAAAGTAGTACCATAATCTAGGAGGAGACAGTGTTTTCCTGATTCAAAGTCTTAAGTCTAAACTAGAATCTTATTTTTAGGGATAATCAAAGCCTATTATTTGAAATTGTGAGGGAACATAAGTAACGTCAAATCGTGAAAGTGTTTTCCGTTTAAATCTAACAGCTTAACTGTTTGAACGTTCGTCTAGAGTCCGAATGTCTAGTGCATTTTTCACAATTTTTGCATTCAGGTGTATTCCACGAAGAACATAACTATATACGTGTTAAGGATTCCCTCAGTGATCCATTTATAACATTCTTAAAATATCAACGTTTAGTCGTCGTTTTCAAATGTTGATACGTAAAATGACGTTATTTTAATTGTTATGAGACAAAAAATGTAATATTCAAAGTATGGTACCTGTAGCAACGTTCTTATTATTTAACTTGTTGATGCAGAAATCCAAGCAAAGCAAACATTTTAATGCACCATATTCCGTCTTGCAGAGTTATCTTCTCTTGTGAGCAGGTATTGATTGTTACGTCATTGGTTTGTGTGAGAAAATTACGTCGTTTTCTCAAAAAATGATGACGTTACTCTCACAAACCAATGACGTAACAATCAATACCTGCTATCAAGAGCAGAGAACTCTGCAATACCCACAGATGGAATAACCATTCAATCCATTTAAGGTTGACGGTGCTACAAACTGTCGAATAAAGAAAGCACTTGTCTAAACCGTTTCGAAAAATATGTACATGAAATATTGTCTCCGTCATGATTTTGATTCACGGTTTTCTTTTGGATTGATATATGCTATTTTATCATAAGTTGTTGCGAAGCTGAATGATACGAAACAGATTAATCCCCTTTACACTCCAGGTAGGTAGGGAATCATTCGTATATGTGATCTTAAAATATGTAACATAAAACTAACAAAACAAAAAGATTTTCCTGACCATACATACACATAGAAAAATAAATCATCATTATGTAACATAATAACTATTAATTAAATCTCCTACTGAGCATATGCTTAATTTATGATAAAATAATATATAAATAGTTGATTAATAAAATACGATAGCCAACATTACGTTCTAATAAAGTTTTGCAAATTTGCACAAATTATGATAAATATATGAGGTAACGAACAGTGTCCTGTAAAGCGAGATCCCTACCAGAAAAATTAATCAACAGTATACTAGTACATGGCAATGTATTGTAGTAAGTCGTTCAACCCCCGATAGGCGTATCGGTCACTGTCCGTATACTTGACCGTTAATGTCGCTGAGACATGAAACAGTCTTATTTGATAGACAGAGGCAAAATAAAGAGGCATTGATGATACATTATATCGACACAAACATAACTTTCAGAATTTCCAACTGTCCTTTATTTAATTAAATGGCCATTATAATCAATGTAAGGAAATTTGTCATGTAAACAAGGATGTCATCGTTCCGCCCTGTGACGTCATGATTGCCCATATTTGTATCATACGAAATCTCTGCCGTGTCAGTAGGGTTGGCAGATCTACAAATGTAGGAGTAAAGTACAATAATTTTATAGTATAATATGTAAACAAGTTCATAAATAAAGCCGTTAACTTGATTATCAAGATGGATATATAGATTGATGAAATTTCGTAACAAACGTTTCTATGTAAATTTATCACACTTGATATTATATCAACCGTTTCAAACCAACTTGTACATCTGTTGCTAACCCGGTTGGTGCTAAGTTAAATCTGTATACATTGTATGCCTATTTATTAGTAACTCCTACAAACATACTGTATACACGCTTTTATTCTGACTAGGCGGTTTATTAAGTTTGTTATCTATCTACCAGGTATCAGTCGGAAAACTAAAATACCCCTGGAGAACAATGTAATGGTCAAGGTTGCATATTTTTCTCGGTTGGGCGATGATTTAGTACCGCTGATCTTGAGTTCTAGGCCCCATATTACTAGTCAAAATTTGTCAAATTGTCTTTACAAACTTCATAAATTGTTCGCATTATATAGACAAGCAGGTTGTGGGCACTATATACTTTCTTTGAATTTAAGTCTGACTTAAGAAGCGTAGTTAAAAATCTTTAAGCGTACAGATGTTATAACAATAAATAGATTTCTGTTAAGTAGATTGAAAGGACAGTACCTTATTAACATAGTGATCGTATTTATAAAACAAATCATTTTTCATCTCCGGCTTACAGTTTTCACGCACTGATTAAAATCACATATTCAGGTAATCCTACTACAAACGAATGCGCGGTCCACTGGTCCGATGCGTTCCGAATGGATTATGACGGATGAGCGAAATCCCTAGATCATATAAACGTTATTAACTTCTTATATTCATGTTCTTTTATAAAAAAAAAAGGGGTTGCCAAGTACAGCGCTACAGAAAGAAATATGTGGAATTGATTGAGAAATAAATCAAATTAGCTTAAAAAAATACTATTTTGATTTCTATCTACATTTTTTATTTTACTTTGGTAATCTCTTGTTTTTTGAACGAAGATAACAACCAATTAAATAAAACTCGTTCTTTTTTTCAAATGTTACTTAAGTTTAAAAGTTTTGCTAATAAAAAACCCACCTTTTTACAGGAAACTACCTCAGGGTAAGATGTCCGCCACCTTAAAGATATTTTTCAGCTTTTCACAGCGAAAATGGATGGAGGTAGGAGAGTGTAAAATGCCATGTTTTATTTTTCAAGACACAGGCCAAAAGACATACCAGTACTCGGTTATAATATATTAAGAAATTAAGCTTTCTTTGTTCTCACAGTGAATTCTACTAATGGAAAAATTCACAGTGACGTGTCCTTTCGCTACGACTGGAGCAAACGCAACAACTTTGATAAGTTCGGCTTGACCTTCACCTGTATGTTGAATTTGTACTTTAGTTCACTAATGATTTGTTCTCGTTAAATCAATATTGCACACTGTTTCCGACGAGATTATAAATAATGCTATCGTTGAAGTTGTATTTTAACACACCGCTTACTAGCAAAATTCAAGAATACGAATTTGTTTTATCCCCCCTAATTTCCAGGAATATTTATACTACGTAACTTCTTTGTTAAACGAACCATATAGTGTTACTAACAACAGCACAAACATGTAAGGCATAAGAAAAGAGTTTTTTGCAAAATGAAATAGCTTCCATCCATTCTATTCCCTTTTTGCACACATGTAGCCAGGGAGTCGTTAACTTGTTCTTTAGTTGGTAATTTTACCGTAAATAAGATTAGTTATACGAAAGAAAACATGTTAAGTATTGTAATTGATTACATTAAAAGGAGGAGGTTTACATATTAATGTGATTCATATAGTTAAGGTGAGCAAGGCCAATACCTTAGATACATCAACTGGTTCTCGAATCCTGTCCACCAGTGTAATAAAGAAACATACGAATTTAATGAAATATTTTCAGTTAATTTAACTTTAATTTGTTTAGAAAAAAATCGAACATGAATACCTAAACCCTAGGTTTTACACAGCGGTTATTATATAAATACCTTAAAATGTTAAATAAAACCAAATCTATTGTGAATTATTTCATATGTGTCTGATCTGTTATTAACAAGAACTAATTTACTTCGTAATAAGTTTCAGTCGATTTCTTTGTTATTGTTTAAATCCTAGTCTCAAAGATAATCAACAACAGGTGATCGATAACTACAAAATCAAATTGAGGAAATCAGGAATTTTGATGAATAGCTTGTACAAAGTTTAACAGGTAAACAGTTACCACAGGTAATATGACCACACCTTTGCCATCACAAATATACTTTTGTCAGTAGGTACACGTACATATGTACCAGGTCCTCCAATATACTTTATCAGCAGGTAGACGTACGCAGGTATTAAAACTGACATAGCCGTACCTTATATATTACTAAATATTGTCGGTAAGGTGGCGTAGATAAGTCAGAGTCATGGTGTGTTAGTGGTAAACAGACTCAGTGTTACACCTAACACACAGCCACGATTTACACCGTTTATTAGTTTTGATTGCACTATTGATCACCTCATACGATCAGTGTTAAGATATTCGTCATCATGTGATCTAACCACAGTTATTTTACAAACACCTCCTTATTTATACGACTAAGGTCATTAAGTAAGGATTAGACACATGCTAACATACATTTCATAACTCAGTACGCCACTTAACTCATTTTGCAATAGTCTGAGTTTTCTTATAAGATTAATGTATTTTTAAATTGTAAACACCGGTAAATAATTGCAGAAGAAAGGTGGTATTTCCAAAACGTACTCTTTTCATTATTATGGTGATATTTGTTTAGTAAGCTTTCCTATTTCAGAAGATGGATAAAATTTCAAAAGTTTTCAGAAAGATATTTTCAAACGAATTTTATGGAAAAACAAATCAAAACAAACAAAAATCAAACAAAATTAATTGGGGGAACAGCTTATAATACTATTAACATTTTATCATTATTTTAACATGATTTATCATGCTTAAGATCTAATCGTCAATGTCAAAAAAGTATAAATATACTGAAAAATGATTCAGTTGGAGACAAAAGAATGTTTAAACTTTGTCAAAAAGATGTCCACATGCTTCAGAAGAAACAATTCATAGGCCCTTTTGGAGTTTAACATTAGCTAGAAGCTTCACTTTACCTTTTTTGGTATAGGACTTAAATTTCACAGTGTCAAAATCTCGCGCTGTCAAGCTTATAAGCTCGGGCAGCGTTTCGCGGGGATTAAACTTCTGTATTGAATTGCATTGACCGCGATGTGAACATTCAACCGTTCGCGGGTCTCTCAGGACTAAAGTCCGAGAATCTATGGAAATACTCGAGAATAAAGGTGATTTCGTTACTAGTTAAGTTCACATGTACTTGTAATAAGTAACATGGTAAGCACAGGTGAGTACTGATCATGCCTCAATATGACACATTCCGTTGATATCCATTTGTTTGTGTGGTTTTTGTTTGTTTGTTTCTATATGGACATTTGAAAGAGACGTTGTCATATTTATTGCCGAATCACGGAGTATAAGCGAAGGAACTTCTAAAAAGGTAAATGCAGCTCTAACTTATTGGAATTCAATAGGAATTTTCTACAGAAAGTACGAAAAGCTCACCATGGCGAAGAACTGTTATCGCCACTCTAGTACACTTTCGTGTCGCTTACAAAGCAGGGTTGAGCAGGGTTGTGTTTTCTCAGAATTAAAAGTGGACCTGAAACTCTCCACTATCAACCTCTCTTCTCGTAGTAGGTAGCCGCTACGGACAAACTCAACATTAAAATCATCTACACTTACAGGGTTGTTACTTGATACGCGGATTGTGTGACATCGACCCATCAATGCTCTTTGAGATATAATCATCTGTGGGTTTGTGTGTAGCCTTGCTGTTCAACACCTTTCGTTCGTTTTGGACACGGTACAGCAATAAAGTCGAACGTTCTACTTCAAAAATGACTTCTTTGCTCTTTCGTCTTACCTTTTCCCAAGGTAACATCATTCTGCGTTGCTTTTGCCATACTGACCCTACAGCAAACTAGTACTTTAACCTACTCAGAGTGATACAGTCATCAAATGGCTATGATGTCTAAACATTAAGATAACAAAACGTCAATAGTTGTTTTATTGCACAATATTACTGTATATTTCTGCATGACAGATGAATAAAAAACATAGTTATCCACAAATTCACTCGCATAATATGTGGAGGACTCTGTTTAAATACAGAACAGACGAAACGCAAAAAGAATGGCCAAAAGTAGTGACCGTTAAAACCCCAACGAAATGCGACATCTCACCGATTTTCGACAGACTACAAATGGAGGGAACTTATAAAATGATACTCAACTTCAAAGATCTCGATGAACCTGCATGTAGAAAGGATTAGCATGTGCTACTCAATGCTTCAACAGTATCATGAAGCTTCAACAGTATTATGAAGCTTCAACAGTATTATGAAGCCTGTGTTTGATACTTTGCGAAGTTGAAGGTTTTGTATCATGTATCAACGCGCTTAAAACATTTGATTTCATAGTTCATTGATAAATATATAAATGTGCTAGCCAATAGAAAGGGTAACACCGGGTGTAGATACGACCTATATGACAATAACATTAAAAATGATTTCTTTGCGGGGCAGAATGTCTTAAACTCTAATAAGTTTAACATCAATGCGGTGGCTCGATAATTTGGGTTAATGATTTCTGCTTTATCAGGAATAAACAGAGGAACTCAAGTATGCAGCTTTAGGAAACAAAAAGATGAAGGCCTCAAAGATATCAAAGGGATTTTTTTTACCAGGTATTTCATTGTCAATCTAGGCTTACATAAAAAAAAAGATGGACTTGTTGATATATTAGTACTTACAGAAATGCACTAGATTTGCTCTTTAAATTGATTACTTAAATTAATTATAGGATGGTATATTGGGGATAATGACGCTGCTGGTAGATGCACAACAGATAAAATGATCTTGCAAAGAAACTGTCTTGAGTCGAAAGCATTTTTTCCTCCAAACGTTTTGCAGCGAGATGAGCGATCAGCATGTACAAACCTTTTAATGGAGCATAATGGAGTGGTAGCCTATGTGGACCGCAAACGGGGGAAGCAGGTCACAGGGCTGCAATAAAATTGCAAAATTGATATGATAATGATGCTTCAAAGGAGATATTTGGCTCACGGCGACACACATTATTTATAACACACAGATAAAAGAACTGTGATGATATGAACATACACATCATGGACGCCAAATTGATAACAGAACTACAGTAAAATCGTCTCGGGTATATTAAAATGTCCGTTAATTTTGGTGTAGTTTGTTGCCCCTCTGAAGAGTATGTTATTGCACATTAACGTTTGGGCCATGTGAGAGTTCTGTTTATATATTTGAACCCTCATAAATAGTGTGTGTTTTCCCCTTGGCAGTTCATTCTTTAAGTATTTTAAAATGCTGATAAATTGTGTAGTTTTTGGCCATTGGCAGTTCATTTTATATCATTATAAATATAATAATTGTATATTTTGTTGCCTTGTGGCAAATTATTTTCGTGTTATTTTCGTTTTTAAGGTTCACTTTAGATTTTATTTCCCGAGCATCTTTTGAGAGGGATGCCAGGGTTGAGGTACCCTTGGTTCATCCCTTGTACAACATGTAACCTCCCACCGGAGGCCTTCATTACTCTACCGTTTCGCTTCTTCTCTTATGCACTAATCGTTTATTCTTTTATTCTCATAAATTCCATTTGTATTGTGTCAATATATTGCAATGTTGTCGTAATTACATTTTACATTTCTCAAACAAGTTTTAATTAAGTTTTGTTATATGTACGTACAATACGTATGTATACAAATTGACGCAATACGATTTATAATATGTTATTACAGTGCATGTTTCAGACATTTTTACAGATATATAATGAATAGTAATAATCTGAGGTAATGATAACCTTATTAGTTCCATTCTCACATTAAGCCAGTTTTATCGGACTATATTTCCTTAATAAAACTTTATATGTTATTACAATAATATGTACAAGCAAAACTGTCATCAAAATGGAAATTTAACAAAAATGCCTATCACGAATTCATCATTTCCACTTCATACATGTGTAAATATTTGAAAAATGACAGTGTTTCTGCTACGTTTCTCTCATGTAATCGTGCGGAATAGCTCAGCATATACGCCTTTGCTTAACAAACATCTAAAACCTACAATTGATCGGAGCTAGACGTATTGCCTGTAGTACATGTTATATAAGCTACGACTACTGGTAATGGTGGAAATCCTGCATAAGAGGGAGTTTCTTCTGTGTCTGCTGCGTATATCATAAAAAACACACTTGATTTGCTATCCTTATTGCATTACTGTTGATCTCTTTACTTCTCTTTTCTCTGGTGTTAATCATTATTTTCGGCAGTGTCCCCTCAGGCACCCATCTTCATTTGACCTAATAATGTTCGAGGACGCTAATCCCAGAACAGAACAAAACAAACACAACACAACAAACCTTATGAAATACATGTATTATAATAAGCCTACGGTATGTACAGCTGTAAGTGGGGTTTTTTCTTTGATTAATTTGTCAGAGGTTTTTAAATGAGATTGAACATTTGTTGACTACAAATGTCACCTTTTATTTTTATTGAGATTGCAAAGATGCATATTTTAACATTTATCAACATTTTTTTCTAATAAATCAAAATACCAAACTGTTGACTCATTTTATTTAATTCATCAATATCTATTTAAACTTAAAGGTTTGCCAAAAGCTCATTTTCAGTTTAAGCAAGTAACAACATACAAGCACTGTGGTTGTATGGTCGCCACCATGATCTTGTATGCGAAAATGTTATTTCTATGCTATTCTATGTGTGAGATAAAGATCGGTGTTGGGTTTTTTTAAGCTCACTTGTGTGTCTGGCGGTTTTGTTGTCACTTTCCCTAGTTCTCGAACCAGATTTACCTTTCCGGTGGTGTCGATTACGCCTAAAAACGCTTACCCTTTAGGAACACATGGTCTCATTATCTTTGCACATTTTAAGTGTCTCCATATACTTCTATATTCGTTTGTTCATATGTTGCCCTTATTTACCGATTTGGAGGTAAATTTTAGTTGTTTTGACACTTCGGTCTTCTCTTTTGTGTATTGTGGATAAATATCTCTTAATGATTATCACAGTATCAATCACCAGATATAAAACATTTAATTAATGTGTACAGTAGTTGTTTTGTTCCATCTTCTTTTGTTGTATTTCGTTAAGATGCGTATTACTCCTCCGTCTATAGTTTTATAGTTCGATTGGTTAAAGTGTATACGTTTTTGAAGTGTTATCGTTATAAATCGCCTGCAATGCTAGCCTTATTGACTAACTTTTAGTTGTGCCTCGATTGTCATATCTCAATAAACATTTCATTGTGAGATTTAACCGGATCCTGATGTCATGGTTGTTTTTACCTTTAACGGTATATACAGTTTGTATGTTGGTATTGTATCTCTTATATATCAAAGCGTAGGAAATTACACCAGAATGACTTAGGCTAGCAATATATTTTGGTATTGGCAAACATTGCTGAAATAATCGGAGTGAATTACATCGCCATATCAGGTTCATATATCTAACTAGTGAAAGGTCAACTGTCTGATATATACAAAAATAAATACAACAACGATGTATAATTTCAACTGATGAATGCTTTTTGTTAACTCATCAAGCACACTGCAAAGAGATGCACCTAATGATTCACATTAAATCACACGACCAGCACTAATATCTTCAAGGATGAACTTGGGACACGCACATGTGATTGTACCTGTAAGATTAGGTAATATATTACAGTAAACTGAAATGCATGATACTGCACTAGACAGCTGTTTCGTCGTTTTAGGACAAATCGGTGACGCTAGGAGCCAAGCAGCTGGAAAACCCAGGTGGTCCTACAAGTTGAAACTACTGTTGAAACAGGATGGGAGATGCGTACATTTTAGGTGATAAATCCGTATCGCATCTTTTGTTACATTGTTAACACGGCTAGAAGTCTATTCAATTTACATTGCATCGCCAAAGGCTAGTTTGTTGTCAGGCAGATGGATGTATAGTTTCAGGATAATTCATCTCCTTGTATTACTCAACTTTTCTTTGCCATGTTTATGTAGTATGTGGATTCTAAGGTTTGCATTAATGTAAATATGTTTTGCATTTTGTTTTATAAAGACGTTAGACATCTTATCTATGTTTCATTATTCTTAAATAAAAAAACAAACAATCTGAGGTTACACTTTATTCAATCTGGTCGGCTTTTGCTTAAATTGAACACATTTGATTCGAAAAGTGTGTAAAACGTGTTTTTGTTTTCTCTTTTATTCTCTGCTTAGTCGACATAACTATCAAATTGAAAACAACAAACACGAACCATTACGTCGATACAAAAAGACAAAATTGGTTCACGGTGACTAGCAAGAGAACCAAGGATACGCAAAAAAACTAAAACGTGGACACGGCAAAACTGAGGAGGAACGATAAGGATTGGAAAGATGTTTCATGTAGAACAAGTAGTACTCATTATATGCAGTCTTGTTTTGACCTATCCTAAAACCCTGACATGGAGTTACGACTTTGAAATAGATTATTTACTAAAACGTTTTTAAAAAATCCGCTATGAATTTCTAAAAATCATGATATTTTGCGGATTTAAAACCAAGAAAGTAAAAAATATGTTCTTTTGAGAGCGAAAATGCATCAAATAGCTTATAGCACTTAACTTTCCGTTATTAATAATCTATCCTTAAGATAAGATGTATAGGCCATTATCTATTCTAGGAGGCTATTGTTTTCTTGTCACAATCACTATGTTGTAAATGTTGATTAGATAATATTGTGTACATTGTTAAGCCGTGTTTCATGGAAGAAAGATTGTTTAACCTAAAGTAAGAAAAATTCCCTGGTGTCAAAAATAATATATCGTATAAACATTATTTCCACATACAATGTACATATATTCGGGAGAATACTGATTGTATCTACACCAGGTGCAAATGCCATCAATATTCATGTCTATATTAATTTCCTTTGATAATTTAATAGCAAAAATAGAAATAAATAAAATTTCCCCGTCAAATACCCTGAAATACTTGTTTACAAATGGTCACAGTAGGATAAAACGCACTGAAATCCCCTGTGTTTTCGAGTTTTTAATAATGTATGTTGACCACAAGATAAGATTATTAAGAAATAAGTTACGTGTATTAATTCAATGATCCATCATCCGTAACTCTATTATGAATGTAACAACAAGGGTACGAGTGCATCGTTACGGATAAACATCTGTATTTAAACCTCAACTCTATGTTTAATGCACGATAGTGTCGACGTGTCAGATTGTTAATTGTTAACACCTCATCGACTTGGACATAGAAAATCACAACCTGAAAGTACAAAACACTCATTGATTTGTCTTACACTAGACAACCTCTTACGTCAAATGTATCGTGTCACAGCTAATAGCGCATGACGTGTTCGTGATTCTAGCAATCACTACTGACCCAATTCACTAGTCAAAGAGTGACCCACTGCGGCTAATGCATGTACAGTGTACTTAATCAAGTGCAAACAAAAACGAAATGTGTCAGGCGAAAGGATTGCGGGTTCGAGGGTTGCGGGTTCGAGGCACGTCACGGCACTGTGTTGAATCCTAAAGCAGTTGAGCAAGATACTTTACTCCGCATGTTCCAGTCTACTCAGCTGTAAATGAGTACGTGGTTGGGCAGTGCTAGAATTGTTGAGTGCTAGCTGTTAGCGCCGAAATGGCAGCTCCGGCTGTATGCTCCCCAGGGAGTTGAGAAAGGT
>JAUMHH010191127.1:0-14122 GCA_032359455.1 Chlamys rubida
TGGTCCACCCTCTATTCCTTTTGTAGGAACGTTTGTTTTGGTCCACCCTCTATTCCTTTTGTAGGAACGTTTGTTTTGGTCCACCCTCTATTCCTTTTGTAGGAACGTTTGTTTTTGTCCACCCTCTATTCCTTTTGTAGGAACGTTTGTTTTGGTCCACCCTCTATTCCTTTTGTAGGAAATTTTGTTTTGGTCCACCCTCTATTCCTATTGTAGGAAATTTTGTTTTGGTCCACCCTCTATTCCTTTCGTAGGAACGTTTGTTTTGGTACATCCTTAATTCCTTTTGTAGGAACGTTTGTTTTGGTCCATCCTAAAATCCTTTTGTAGGAACGTTTGGTTTGGTTCATCCTTAATTCCTTTTGTAGGAATGTTTGTTTTGGTCCACCCTCTATTCCTTTGTAGGAATATGTGTTTTGGTCCACCCTCTATTCCCTGTGTTGGACTTTTTTTATCAACCCTCTATTCCTTTTGTAGGAACGTTTGTTCTGGTCCATCCTTAATTCCTTTTGTAGGAATATTTGTTTTGGTCCACCCTCTATTCCTTTTGTAGGAGCGTTTGTTTTGGTCCATCCTAAATTCCTTTTGTAGGAATATTTGTTTTGGTCCACCCTCTATTCCTTCTGTAGGAGCGTTTGTTTTGGTCCATCCTAAATTCCTTTTGTAGGAATGTTTGTTTTGGTCCACCCTCTATTCCCTTTTGTTGGACTTTTGTTTCAGGTCACCATCGTTTTCTTTGTGTTGAAATTGTTGAGGTACATCTTATATTTCTTTTGTTGACGTTTCGTATTTTAAGCCTTCCTCTCCTTTTGTTCGACCTATTCTATGACAATGCATAAGCCAGTCACAATGGTTTAGATTTGTAAACGATTAAAATGTATAACACATAACATTGACAGCGATATGGAGTTACCTCTCTTTGAACATAAAATATCTCTGTTCAATCTTCAAGATCTTCAAAAGTCATACATGCTATCGCTACAATAAAAACTATCCCCTATGAAAATATCCATTAAAATAGCATACAAACATCTGCCACGATAACAATATTGATTGGCGTATACAAATCCTCTACAGGGAAATATGAACTTCCCCCGTTATACATTTCACTTTGAACAGCGTATAAAAGCAAAGAGCATATATTCTTGTATCCGCTATTACAAAAACATAGAAAACACTCATGTTCCGCTTTAATAAAACAAAGAATAGTATATTTGTACTTTATTCTACTATGATAAGATATAGAATAGTATTAGAGTATCCGCTATATTATTGTATATAATATATATTGATAACCACCAAAACTAGATCGATGTCCGTGTGACAGGTGTGTAGCAGCGAAAGGCTTCGAGAATCGCTCTTCTAGTGATAAATTTATATAAATAAATATAAATATAAAGAATAACACACATGAAGATGTACCGCTAAAATAAAACAACAAAGGATACCACATTTGTAACCACTACAAATTCTTATAAAATCAAAAGCATTTGTTTCGTTAAAAAAAAAATCGCAAAACATCTAATGAAAATGTATACTTTACGATAACAAATAATGGCCATATGGAACACTAAATAGGGATAAACGTCAGTAGCTAACTTTTGTTAACCATTCACTCCTTAATTTTATTTGTAATTCTTCTGATTTCAAAAAAAAATGGTACATGAATATTAATATTATATTTCCTATTTTCTTCGTTTTGTTTATTTTTAATATTGATGATGAGGGTGGCTGGAGTTCAGAAGACCAGTTATACTATTTTCTTAAAAAATATTGGGAAACAACTACATACATAAGAATATAATGCTTCACAACATCTTAAATATATATCTAACCTGTGTTTAATATGTATAAATTAAAATATTTGGTTGGATTGAATTTCCAAACTCATCAGTGGATGCCCATGTGTGATACGACGGACGTTTTGGTCTGTATCTGTTGGGTGTAGTAATTGTATCTCATCAAATGCTTATACATGCAGTTCCATCAACAAACTAATATTATTTTCTCTTGATAATATGTATTTATTTTATATGTCTTTTCGGTATCAAAATAAACGGTTAGTATTTAAACCATTAGATTTAATTAAAATAAAAATAGGATTTATAAATTGTTCCCCTAATTTGATTATTTATTTGATAATATCAACTTGTTTATATGTGATTGCATGCATTCTAATGTGTGTTACTGTGTTTGGAGAGGGCTTAAAGGCTATGCCTGCTGCCCAATCCACCTGTCATTTGACAATTAAATTTATTGAAATTGAACTAACTTTTGTTCTAGATTCTGACCAGGAGTGCATACACACAACAGTTTGTATCTAGTGCCAAAATACAGCATCTGACATTGCCTTAAAAATTTATATTTATTTTCCAAAATCCTATAATTTTAACGAAAACTATACAAAATGTCGGTATACCAAACCTTTTTTAGTGTTCTTTCCAAACTTGTCCTTCGACAATTTGTACGGTGTCCAGAACTTTTATATCATGTTTATATTAATTATTGTAACACTCGAAGTGTCATTGTTATTTTTACCAAATTCCCGTGTAAGAAGTTTGAGAGAAAGAGTCATTACATGTACCTAGGTATGCAGGATTGGAAAATTCACAACATCTTAAAAATTCGACGATGTCTCGGTTCTGACCAAAATTATTCACCCGAGTGAAGATTTCCCCCATCCCACATTCTAAAATGTAATACACTCTATTTATCTTTTCCCGACACTTCCTTCTCGAACAAACAATCGTCCTTCCACCAAACATGATTACGCTACCTTCCATTGTTACACTGACTTGCACAGTTGAACCAAGACGACAATGTAATATTGAAACAGTAGATAGGATACTTTATTAAGATAAACAGGATGGGTAGTTTTTATTTGGTTTAACTTATTAACAGCTAAAGTCATTTAAGGACGTGTCTCCATGTGTGTATGCTAGAGGTAGGGTATGATGGTGTATAAGCCACTATGTGATAGCGTGAATCTGGCACCGGCTTTAGAGTGCTACATCACTGCAATACCATGCCAAATGCACCCAGCGCATTAGTCTACCCGGTCAATTTGTTTGCCGTTACCCTAAATGACGAACGTTAAAGGAATAGTAACTACCATTTTTAGGGCTTTGAATGTCGCAGGCATATCCATATAGATTAGTTAGAGGTATGACATATCCATACAATAAGTCCAGTCTTTACGTTACTTTGGAGTGGTGATGTTTGCTCTTTATTGAGGTCGTTTCATTGCTTGAACGATTTGAAATTAATTATAAATGTCTTTACAGACCTACATATTCGGATGGTTATATTCGAATCAATATTTGTATCTCAGAAATGTCATTGTGCCAACCGAGTAATTATGGCTTTAAGAGGCCATACATATCTCTTACAACGCAACATAGTAAGACATGGGTTACATATTCTCGATTATTTACACAGTCGCAAGTATAGGCAGGTCGTAGGTGTTAGCTTAAAGGTCATGCCTTTAAGAGCTACCTTGAATTCGCGGTTACATGCAGTAATGTAAAACAGTGACTGGAACGCTCTGTATTCCAGGAGGTAGTTTTTGTTCGATTTGCTGTACAGTTGCTCAGTGTCCTGTGGCTAACACATTGTTGTACATGTGTTAGTGATATCGTTGAAGTATAGTTGTATCTATATTCTTTCTTCGCTTTTTCGATGGTGTTTTCTTATTCCGTGTATATTATTCTTGTCATTTCGGAGCAACAAGAAGCAGCAACGGCAATTTGTGCGCAATACAGAAATGATTAAACTGCTAAGGAATGAAATGGCAAACATCAACCTTCAAAATTTAACATCATCATATTGACATCATCGTTTAAAAACTAAGCTCTTTGTTTCAAGTCACTGTGGATTCAGCGCCTGGTGTTACCAGTTTCTCTTCAAAGTGTCTCCTTTGTTGCTTCCCCTCTTTCTTTCTCGTTCAAGGCTGTTATTCTTTCCTGAATTTCATGATGAATGACATCACTGTGTGTGTCATATACATGTATAATGACAAAAAGGCCACGGTATCACCATGAAATGTCGGCCTTAATTTTGACGTTCTGGTGTAGATTTTCTAGGTAAATTCAACTTCCCTGCATTGTAATTTAATGTTAGGACAAAGATTTGTTTACTTGGTTGAGAAATATATGTACAGATGGTCTAGACCTTCCCCAATAATTGCTTGTACGAGTCTACGAATCCAGATATACGAATGCAATGTTCTCTTATATAACAAAAGCTCACGGGAATACTAACTCAATAATAAAGAGACTATGGTGATATCATAGTTTCATAGGCCCAATATCCACGTAATTGAGTTCCTGTTCAGTGGCTTCAATATCGAAGGATGGTCTGATTTCATTTAAAAATCTATTTAGAATGAAATTTAATTGAACAAAATAAAATGGCTGAGCGATGCGTGATACATTTACTAGCATTGGACCAAATATTGGAATATGATTAAAAAGCGTACATACTTTAACAAAATCGTCATTTTTTTATGATTTAAAAAATGTATAGACACAATAATTAGATACTAAACAATTGTTCGTAATATCACGTAGATGATATTACGTATGTAATTAAATAATTAACAATACCTTACTGGAATGGGGATATTGCAACAAATTACCTATCTAAGTGACTAAGATAGTTTTTTTTGTTACAGATCCATCATCGAAAACATTTTTTACTGTCCCAAATTCGTGTACACAAAGCATATGGAACAAACTACTCGGACATAACAGACGCATTCTCCGTAGTTGAACTAATGGTATGTATAGACAGCAAATGATAGCTAAACGTGATATTACAACATGATGAATTGAGAAAAAAATCAAAACCGAGATAAACATGTAACAGACGCACTTGAAGTTATAGTCACACAGACAGACATATAGACAGAAATATATAAAATAACGCAAATACCGCAATACACATACTGAAAGACATACAACAGATGAGGACAGTTTGATACGTATCAGATATACAAAGACAAACAAAACAGACTACAAACATACAAACACACACACACACAGAGGTACGTAACAGACATACGGACAGACCTACAGGATACGAAAAAACAGATAGGTATCAGACAAACAGAGAAATATAAAACTGACCTACAAATATACCAAAACAGGCATAAAGAAAGGTACATGTACGTAACAGACATACTGAATGGCACGCAGGAGACGAAGTACCGTTATGTACATGTACGCAGTAAAGATACACACGGATACAAAACAGACACACGGACACATACAAAACACACACACATACACACCGTCACACACCCTCACACACGCTAACACGCACACACAGATACAAAACAGGCACACGGACAGATACAAAACAGACACAAACGCAGATAAAACCAAATCAATCAAATATCGAGATACAAAGTCGACGGCATTCAGACACACGTTCAACCGGCATAAAAGCATGTACGCAAGAACAAATAAATTTCTTGGAATATGAGAATTGGAACAGAACAGGGTCGACGTTGGGGGCGTTTTTGACTAGAGGGTTGGAATGTTTAGGCATTGGTATAAAATTAATCTTGGTAAAACTACAAAGAAAACATTATCATCCTATTCCTTGTATTCAATTATATCTGATACAGGTATATTTCTGAATGTCGCATGTTACCTAAAAGAGAAATAATTTTGGATTTAATTATGTCGAATTTAGCAGCAACATGTTTTCACTTCATCAAAAAATCTTAACCTTTACCGATTAAGTCAGTAATCGGTATAACCATGCTTCCGTGCAGGTCTCGATTGGTCGGTCAGAAAGCAATGATTGTCGTTGACCTTTTTTGTACAAGGCGTTTATTCACTGTAATCTGCGTAAACCCTGTGTCGACGTCCATCACTGTCAGCCCGCAATGGACTTAGAAACCGACCTAATCACACTCAGATGCTTGCTGACGATTGTTTAACTGCTCGCCGTCAGTTATCACTAGTCCCTGCGCGTGCTCCGTCACTCGACAGCCTCGTTTTGATACTTATTTAGATTAAGATTATGACAAAAACGATCGGCGTTCCGGCTGTGTGTTATTAGCGTTACGTTTACTCAGGAATCGACTGGCCAATAAAACTCCTATTTGCTTATTCGATGAACATGTTAATTTAAAGACATATCGTATTTTATTATGACATACAATGTATTCACAAATGAAATATTTACTATAGGGAAACGGCAGGGCAGTGATAAAGAGCATTGGGTGGTGACGTATGATAGCAGTGTACAGTAGCGCACGATGGCCATGGATGATATGTTTGTACAATGAATAACCCCTGTAATATTACATGTATAAAACAAAAAGCACTAAAATTGGCATATACATGAGGAAGTGGACTATATGGGCTTCATATTTACCAAAAAAATTCGAATTTGGTTTGAGACTTTATTTTTGGCCATTCACAAATCTGTGTCTACACAACAAAAGCTAGCTGTTCATGTAGTCTATTTTTGTACTCAGCACATGTGTAAATATTGTGAAAAATCCAGTTGAACGACCTGTGCTAGAACGTGAGTATTTCTGTTACCGAGTAGGTGATATTTAATTAAGACAGGTTTTTTTTTTGCCTTGTTGTTTTGTTGTTTGATGTGGTAACCATGGTTTTCACATGTCCCAAATCTGGGGAAAACACTTTTTGAAAAAAAAAATCATTATTCTAAATAAAACGTATTCAAAATGTAGTTTATATATATATATATATGTAGGTGTGTTGTGAAGGATGAATTCACTATCCATGTTTATCTGAGACATGCCCTTTATTTTTAGGATCAGGCCATTTCTACTGTACTCTGCTGTACCTATGAAGGAAGCAGGTAATACAACACAATGTTTTGCTTTTGGGCAGGAGCCACTTACTGGGTTATCACACAGTTGGCAATACCAAGTTATGTATCACTATGTTTTTCTCGACTGACATAAGACATTTTCTTTCGTCTTTAGAAAAAGGTTCACACGAGCTAGCTAGTGATAATATAGAAAATGTAACAATTAAAACATGAGTTTCATGAACTCCAAGCACTTGAAGAAAGCCTAGTATGTTAAGACAATGTTACGATATCCCAATCTCTATTAACACAAGACTGACGTCAAATATATGCATTTAGGACATAACGACCTTTAATCTGATTATCAAGAAAGTAGTGACATAAGATAACAGTCAACTTCTCATCAGATCTGGCTAATATGAAGGCGTTAATACAACTACATATATATGTACAACGTGAACTCTCCTTGTCACCTCTCGACTACCTCGTGTACTGTAGTTGTCTATCATGGGTCCAGATATACCGACGAAAACATCAACAGACTAACGCACACATCGTTATAGTAATGCGACAAAACAGGAGACATTTAAATTGTGGCGTGTCGTATACACAAGACAAAAGGTCGCTGTTTTCAATTGATTGATTCAAATTTGCTATTTCTATGAATGGAGTTAGTTAACCCAAAGGGTGTGATTTGGCGGTTTGGCGGTCCATGTGACTACAAAATTGCGAAAATATCGTCTGTGTTGGAACGTTTTTTTCTCTTATTAGACTTCAATCTTGCGTGTTTGTCTTCTATTTGATTAGAGGCAGGCGCAACTTCATGGTTAATTTCATTGAAAAATTGCGTTTATCTCTTAGCCTAGAAAACAAATATATTTCGAGCAAGAAATTAGACTTAGTTTCCACATCAGCAAATTCTGCTGCTAGAGTAATCGGTTTCAATTGCGTTTTGGCGGTAAACGAGATTATGGCGGGAAGAGGAGACACAGGAAATGGATTGTTTATGATGTCATGCACCGGAAATAACGAAGAAAGAGAACACGTGTCCTTGTCAAAATCAGTCAGTCGACGCGTCGGCTTCTCGACGGTATTTCTGACAAATTATACAACATGATTGCGGACAAACGACCGACTTGTTCTCTCTCAGGTTGAGACAATTCACATAGCGTGTTTGACAAACATGGTTAAGGGGGTAAGAAATATGTAGTAAGTGTACTGATTAAAGCATGTACGGACATATGACGTGGTGAGGAACTAAATGAAATTAGACTGATATATATCTTATCTTTTTGAACTATGTTATTATTATTGACGCGTCTACAAATTGTCTTTCTTGTTGGCTACTTTGTGTAGAGGTAAATGCTGTCTTTCCTGTTGTTTAGTGTGTTGATGGGTTCTGACGTTTTCAGTTCCTTTGGGTTTTCGATTGTCTGATGAACTGGTATATTTCCCGCATTCAACTGTATATTCGTATTTAACACATGCTAAATGGTATTCTGCATATAATTTTTCTTCGTGCATGATAGACTTGACCGCCGTGTAAGAGTTAATATAAATGTTGCATATTGAAAAGGCGACCTAGTTTTGCTTACGTTACGCTATCAGGAGAAATAGGCTAGATGTTACAATGAAAGTAATACATTAACTTAATGGAAAAGCTGAATTGAATTATCTCAATATTTCTTTTGAGTATGAACTGGACGCTTTATAGGTTATACTCTCATGTGAAAAAATAACGTTTTACATTATATCTATGTATGCGTATTTTAGAAGACCTAAAACATGGTTATATTGACTACAAAATCAACAAAAGAAAATTACCCCCAATTTTTTTTTTAATGAACTAAATCGAATTTAAACACTTAGACTAATGGATATTAATGGATTTGGAAGGTAGCAGTGCAATTGATGGACCGCCATCTTGTGGAAGGCACTCTTTATTGGATTTGTGGCAGGGTTATCTATGGGTAAAACCAACCAGCTTGATTTGCCTCGGCCGCGGAGCATTATCCTGCAGCACCAATATTTATTTGGTCTCCCTACCTGTCGACTCTCATTGTCGATATCTTTTGGGTTTATCTGTTCAACCACGTATTAAGGCCTCACATCGTTCAAGCACAGTACCACGATTACTATAAATATCAAGTAAGCATTTTGTCCATTAAGAGATCATCACTGAAAGTCAAAAAATGAAAAGGATAAACAAATAGGATAAACTCTATGTTTCGGAACATATCTGAAGAATACGGCGAAAATAGAAAGATACCCATTAAACCTATAATGAAGTTATAAAATGACAAGTTTAGTATATACCAGGTAATTAGTTCTAACACCAGACGTCCGGCGATCTCGGTTACTGCTAGTCCACCAGCAGTGATCAACCATGTTGCGTAAAAACATTTAGTAGAAGTACGAAATTAGCAAGCAACAGTTTGAAATGGAGTTGGTCGATGTATAGAACTAAACGAAGTAAAGTATTTTACTGCACAATATGGCGATTTGGGGTGAAGCATACATAACCAAGGTTTTGGACATACCTGTCGGCTACTGTAACACACTGATACAAACTCTAAGGCTAAGTGTAAACCACCATGTATTCTCACGAAAACGCCATATCAATTTATCGTTTATAAATATCTCTTCTGGAAAAGAATCGATGCAAGTTCATACATTTGTCATTTGTTTCTAATATCCATGCTTGTGTAAACATTTTGTTGTCACATTGCAACAGAAAAAAATTAAAGCAAATATCATTTCAACATACATGTATTTACAATTGCTCTGCATTGCCAATATATAAACCTATAACAGTCAAGCTGTGAGTTATGAGACTGATTAGCATGATCTCCTATGAATTGTGACGTCCTAATTGAAACGTAGGAGGAAGCTGAGATGCTCGTTGTTGGCTGTTTCATTTATTGAAAATTTACCTGAAAGTTCGAAGAAATAATAGTGAATCTAAACATCAATGTATTGGTTAAATAAGTGATAGTTATAGGTTCTGCATTTCTGAACATGATTGCAGACAAACACTCATAACGTGTTTGATGCACAGAATCCGATTTGTCTGCAATTCAATTAAGAATACAGTTTAAAGTTCAACGAAACTATTACAGAGAAACACGGTTACTGATATATTTCTATATGTGCATACATGTATATAAACTGTTTGGAATATGCGATGATAACTAAGAATAAACTAGTTTCACACCTGTAAAAACATATATCAAATAAATGATAAAATTATATAATTATATAAATTTTGCATAGGACCCTAGCTATGTCTACATGTAGTACTGATGCGCTTTACATACATAAATCCTAAACTACAACAATTACAATTTAAATTCATTGTATGACAGAAACATTGATGATTATATACAGTAAAACCAGTAAACAGATAAACATCTAAGTAACATTTTCCCAGTAACCACTATATACAAATGTGCTGTTCCACATTTAACGTATATCGCGTTTCAAACATATGTTATATTTGTCATTTTTTTGTTTGAACTAGCAAATTTGAACTCGACAATGTTGGTGCCAATGGAGTACATTTTGGTCATCTTCACTTTGCAGACAAGGCAATTTTTTGTTCGCGTAATGATTGGTTTTGTCAACAATATTTCCATCACATTTGTTGTTTGACTACCAACAGAATATCTGTATTCTTTGGCGACTACATTATGTACATAAGATCAGGTTTGGTAATCTGAATATATGAAAGGGCGATAAACAAAGAGATGATATACTTGCCCAATTTTTTAAAACAATTTCGATTACATTTTGTTCTTGAATAGGCAGAGAATTACTTATTTCCGTTCATTCTTCATACTCCTCCTCGTCAGCTGATAGTTAATGGTATACGGTATTAATGATCACTTCACTTTCAAAAATTATGTGACACTACTGTTTACGTCCATTGCCTCAATACGCAGATATGATCAGTATTCACTGCCGATTGAATTAATTTATCTTAGAAAGATAAATGCTCTTGACCAAATACACTACTAAACAAGGGTTTTCTTCATGAGGGAGGCGGCTTTGTTTCTAAGATGACAGGAGCTGTGTCTGCAATAATTTGCGATCTGGGGACACCATAACACTGGTTCTACATGCGTTTGAGGAAACGCTTACCTTTCCTTAGCATCAGGCTACGCCTCCATATTTTGTGAATATTTATGATGTCGTTCTTTTTTCTTTTGAGTCTTACCTTGGTTGTATTTTGGTATCGAAAAGTAGTTCCGATTTTATGTGTGTGTGTGTGTGTGTGTGTGTTGACGCTAAGGCATATTTTGTTTTCTGTTGGTCTTTGAATATCATATAAATATCACAATAACTCTTGTCCTGAGCAACCATTGTGTTACCGTATGAAATGGCACCAGATATGTTGATCTTTGTAAACACTAGTAACGTTACCCTCTTGGTGCTCGTATTAATGGGTAGTGAAATGATAATTGCTGTTTTTTGTGTTATGTCTCGACCAAGGGAAGGATCCCTCAAAAGCTTAACAACTCACACAGTGCGTTATGTTGCTATTATTTCTTCGCATATACGTATATGCATAAGTGTAAGTAAATTTAAATTGTAAATAAATCTTCAAAATTGTTAACTAATGACGTCACTTTATTATTTGAGTAATAGATCGACACGCATCGCACATGCGTTGTTGATGTAATGTGTGTGTTTTAAAGAACTCACGTTTCGTAATCATTTCCGATAAAGGAGACAGATAGTTTCCCTTGAAATGACTTTTGTATTTTCTGCCTTCAAATTCAGACAAAAATTGATTTAATCATCTTATAAAACGTTCTAATAGAAGACAGGGACCTTGGTTTTAACGTGAATCTTTTCTTCAATATTAAAATATTGAAAATAAAAAAAGCAGTGTTGCATCGATTGCGATTCCTTATCACGGATATAACTATAGGCTGTGAGTGATCATGCCAGCCAGCAGGTAGTTTAGAGCTCCGGCTAAATATCGGGTTGGAACTTGTGAATCTTTTAAAATTTCGTTTCCATTATATCCCCCAGAAAGACGGTAATGACTCATACGATGTGAGGCAATCAGGTGATATCATTAAAATGTCTCTGTCATTTCTCATTTTAAGAGTTGAAAACTATATTATTTATTTTCGACATGGTGTCTAAATGTCTATCCCATTCTCTAATGGGCAACGTTTGGTATCCTCCTGAACTGGTACGTTCAACACGGTAATGAAGTTTCCCATTAAGCATTCGTCTAATAGCAATTGTCGATTCCAAATATGTACCAGAAGTATTAATAAAGTAAATACCTTAGTGCTTGACTGAAATATCAAAGAAGCCTAAAAGTCTATTGGACTCCAACATCGATTCAAAATACAAAGATATTAACTGCAGTGTCAGCAGCTACTTAAAATAACACAAATTAGATCAGTGTGGCGATGGAAAATAAACACAGGTATTGGGCTGCAGTGACAACGTAAATTAAACAAAACCAGTTGAGTGCTGTGGCTGCTCACAAGAAACAAAACGTTGGACAGCAGAGGCGACGCAAATAAACAAATGTGTTAGACTCCAGTACCTAAAAGCGACGCCAAGTTCACAAACAAAAAGGCTTGTTGTTGCGACGTACACTGAACAAAATTAAGTATTTGGTAACGAAAATAAAATCAATGTATTGGTTCGCGGTAGCTACGAAACTGAGTAAAACGAAGTTGGACTGCATTCATAGCGGAAAAAATAATTGTGTACGATTGTTGTAGCAACGAAAAATCAGGACCAAGTTGCGAAACAAAAGAAACTAATTGATAGGGCCTAGATATTGTATTGCTGTAGAAACGCAAAAATGTATTGTAAAGCAGTTGCGACGACGCAAAGACAAAAAGAAAGTATTGAATTTAGTGAACTAGGTGACAATAAAATACAGTTGCTCTAAGCCGCGACGCAAAATAACCAAACCTATTTGACTGACGTGGCGACGCAAAGAAAAACAATATACTGGATTACAATGACGACTCAAAGAAATATACAACAATACTGCATCAGCGCAAATACTACTCCAGTATGATTGACTGAATCGACGAAGAAAATTAAATAAATATATTTGTCTGGTGTGACCACACGTACTCAACCAGTGCAGTTAAATGCTATGCCGGCTGTACAAATTGTACAGTTATAGAACTTATTTTCGACTCAAAAGTAATCAAGGTGGGCTAGAGTGGTGAAGGAAAACACATGACTATAGTAGAAATGAAAAATAAAGTTTTTAGCAACGAGTTTAGCAGAAGGTATGGCAGATCAAAGTAAAACACTGAATAAATAGCTGCTAAAAATTAAAACAAATAATATACTACGAGTAATGTTCGAAAAATGTTCCCGTCGTTCTTTCTGATATGTTGCCCATGTATAAATATAGAAAACAGCTATATGTCGTATTATTATCTGCATCTTTAACTCAGACGCATTTTAAAATATAAATAAATGGAATGTAATTTAGTTTTCTCTAAATTACCTGAGGTCATTGGGATCATTTGGATATTTTATGAATCGTGAACAAATCAAGTCCATTTTTCAATTAAATCTTTCGAGAAGTACTTCTTGAACCTCAAGTACATTTTGTTCGCAAATACTTTGAAAGTACCAACTATAGCATACTCATGTTTTAGCACTCAAATGTACACCCGAACAAGGAATGAATTAGTTCGCCGATTGTTTTCTTGAGCAAACATACTTGCACTTAGGAGTATCACATGCGATGTAAGATTCATATGTCTACTGTTTACGTCCCTTTAAATACAAAAGTCAACATTTCTGGTGATAGGCTCGATCTTCAACGTAACACGCCAACAATTTCATAATGTAATGTCATCTCGACTAACATTCCCCCATAATAAAACCTTACCTCTTATAATATACATTTAATGTCATTTTACCTAATATTCCCTTCCTCTCATAATATTACGTCACGTTTTATACTATTGCTTAAACGCTCATACAGTTATATGATGTCATTTCACTTAATAAAAAAACTTGCATTTACAATGTATAATGCAATCTCTTATACATGTAATATAACAGAACCTTTCCAACCCTTCATGGCATAACATACCTTACATTACATTAAGATGTCTCTAAAAAATATAAGGCTTGCTCCTTGATATCACATTAATTATCTTCTTATGGCATATTTTACGTCGCCTTTTGCAATAAAACGTTATCATTAATATAGAGGGTCCCTGTTATAATTTTACCTCGCCTGTAAAAATAATAATATACAACATTTATATAGCGCCCTATATAATTTGTAAAATTACTCTAAAGCGCTTTACAACATATGGAT
>JAUMHH010191138.1:0-14121 GCA_032359455.1 Chlamys rubida
AAGTTAATACCACTGTCACTCACGTCAGATGTAGCATCGTATTTATTACACTATGGCAGTGCATGTTTGTTGTTCTACTAGATTGTATTTGTTTGTGACATACGTCTTGTTATCATTACTCTGTAGCATACGTCATTAAAAGATATCCTAGTATCATTATAATTGTAATAAACTATCGTTATGATGTCACTGCACCCTAAAGAAGAAGTACATGTATCATACCTTACGATTTTTTATAGTTTATTCCAGTGTAATATGATGTATATAATTTTGTCGTACTGCACGAATAATGAGTATTTTATTGTTATATACTGTATTGTTATCACATTGTATTTGACTACTATTGTATACATGTATCATTGTAGATTTGTAATATACTCTTCTATTTGAATGTTATTGTATGTCTACTCTAAGTTGTGTCTTACACAGGGAATACAATAATCTGAATCTAAATCTGAGAGTGGACCGCAGTCTGTGCCTCGAGGTATATCAAGGGCACACGGCTATACACGCGGGTTTGTCTACCTGTTCGTCGAATGGAATTTAGGTTTTGAGTGATCGGGGATAAATCATAGTTCGAGGAATACGGAGTATTCGAGCAATGGTAGTTGACCGATGTTAATATACAAAGAATATATAATAACACGGTCGGGACCAAGCGAACTATTCGCGGTATATAGGGAATATTCGAGTAATGAGAGTTCAAGTAAGTGCTGTATCCGATACGGTATATGTTGGTCAACGATTGGGTGATAATTTTTCATTATGTTATAAATACTGCGGGGAAATTACAAGGAAGGAACCATTAATCCAATGAGCATCAATTCAATGAGTCAATTTGTGTTTATAAGTTTATAATGTTAACAGTATTTAAACATATATGTAAGATAAATAGTATCAGTTATGTGTTTACGGACGACGTTGATTCAATACAAAAGGTATAGCAGGGTGTCCGTTGAATTATATAAGAATATGTGTAACAGTAATTATTGTTTTTGTTTCATACAGAAAAAAAACAGCTTGCTCAGACATAATTAGAAGCATTTAATGTCAGACCCCCACCCCCTTGTTTTGCAAACTTATTAATTTGACAATAAGCATGAAACAAAGTATTTCAAGTAGCGCCCGGGGTCCTAATGTGGGACGAAATCTGAGTAACCGGAGAAAACTCATGTGGCCGGGCAGGTAACCCCATACCTGTTCACGTACGATCGGTTCACGCCTTAATTGGTGAGAGGCGAGTGCGTTATCCACTGTTCAGAGTAGTAACTCTTTGTTCTGATTACGTACATGGACATTTATGATATCTCCAGGTTAAGTCACGGTTAGGTCGAAACAGGGACAAGAGCACCATGCTTCCTTGTATCTATAAACATTGAAGTATGACGTCACAAACCTTAAAACGGCAGTGTTAAGGAGTTACTCCAGTCGGATTTGTAAAAAGGAAATATGTGTCGTGAACACAGTTCAAAAACATTCACTTCGACAATGCCGTTTTATGGTTTTAGGATACGATATGATAAAAACAATGATTAACCAGCATATCACAACATGCTGTGCTAAAATGTCTCTCAATTCATCATACTACCTATATGCATGTACATTTAAAACTCATTTCCTGCAAAAATACATGTTCCAATACACAATTTAGTGATCAACGTTACAATGCAAAACTAGTGTGTATCGTTTTGATAACATTTCGATTCTGTTAAACGAAATAATCCTCCATTGCGCGGATCCAGGATTGTGTGCGTGTTCAATTGTGTGTGACGGGGTTATGGTTGCGAAGTACCGCTGGGGAGTAGGAGAGTCTCGGAACGGACACCTCTGGTTATTCACAACTCACACGATAAGATAAATTATAATTTATTGAAGTGCCATGCATTGATCGACCGTAAAATACAAATCAAAATAATAGAATCTACAATGTGTAAGCGATCAATACCCAGCTATAAATATTTGATTTAAGAGATGCTAAATTCGATATTGAAATAATCATAATCGATGTATTTCATAGTTAATAAATTCATATACAGATGTTAAACAAAAATAAAACATCATATTGGTACGAACAGATTGCTATACATAATCTCGCAACGATGTTAGTTCAATGCTGAGTCAGCCTAGCGTGACCTTCAGATAAAATGTGTAACAAAACCCATCCGCTCGCATCCAAAGTACCCCGCTCGACAGACCCCGTCCCAAACTGACACGAGTAAAGAGTTTTGTGTATCACATAACGTCAATATATTACACCTTAATAAAATCGGAGAGAGAACACAATACCTCAGATCAGAATTAGATATGCACGTCGGGAAGTAGGGAGATTGAATTTACACAAGCCGGTCGAGTGGGGGATCCCTGTCAGGCTAGCGAATCCGTCAGCTGGATTTAACATACCCTCATAATTATTTGCAAATCTCGTCTTTTACGGTCAATATATTATAAAAAGTTATATTTCTAACACGTCGCCTTGCCCGCATCCGTGACGACACGTTATTGTTGAGCTGTTATTGCACGTCACGTCACGTGAAACGGGGTGTAAGACAGAAATGTCATACACCCCTTTCTTTCCCTAGACCGCTCTATCGTACACACGGAAATGACATAAATGCTAGTCCCCAACTGTAAACAAGATAGGATATATACATCATAATTATAAACTGGCATATTTCACTTTTGCATATCTTATGTAATATTTGAAATGTGTATGCTCATCATATGGCTTGTGTCACCCAAGCCTAGTAATTATTGTCTTACATTTTATCACGAAATGAACAATTACCATCAGTTCATTATGACACAGAATAGTCGATATTCCCGTGAAACAAATTCCCCGAAAATGAATGATCATTTCTTTAGCAATTCTGAGACAATATTTTAAAACAAAAAACATGACACACAGTTCAGTAAGACAGTAACAACTACCACCTGTAGGTCTCTGTTATACAGCTGTCAAAGTAGATCAATGATCAGCAGTAAGAGGGGACGCAACAGCCGCGGACCAACGATATTACGAAGGTTGTCCCCGGTTGGATTTTGTTTGTTTGTTTGAGTGGTTTATTTTTTTTAGGGGGGGGGGCAAGTGAGTAAATATATACTATCATGTATTTTATGTATTTTATATATATTACAATGTATTTACATGGACATATCCATAACTTATATTTTTATTTAATTCATTGTCAATTATTTGCATACTACACGAATGCGATTAACACATATATACATTATTATATTTATGGGGCAAAGAAGTAATTCCAACAGTGTGGACAAGTTTAGGTTGTCAAATTTTCGGAGCGATCCGCTCCTTTATCAAGACACAGCGAAACAGAACAGTCACACACCTCCATTAGGATCCAGTGTTATATGGGATTTTACCGTCTATATTACTTCTTTGACCCAGGTCTATATATTTATATATATCTTTTTACCTTATGTAAGTCGGGGATCGAGAAAAGAATACATCTGCTGTTACCCACTGCATATATCGTAAGAGGCGACTAATGAGAGAACCCCTGCTGAATATTGGGGATTTGCTTTTGTGCCCTCAAGTTGGGGACACAGAAGCGAACAAAATAAATCTGCTGCACCCATTACAAAATTTCGAATCTTTCTATTTCTTTCTACTTCTATCTACCTTTTTATTTCTTACGCCTTGCTTGCAATACCTCACTGTTGGCTTTAATGTTGAGCGTTCGCACAGGTGAGGAAGGCAATGGGTTCTGTCCCCGGGCCGGGACATACCAAAGTCATTAAAATGGTAGTTATTATTCCCTGCTTAACGTTCAGCATTTCTGGTAATCGCAACATCTGGTTCACCCGTTCTCAGTATAATGTGACCGGGCGGAATGCTGTGCTGGGTGCCTCCGGCATGGTATTTCAGTGAGATAGCACTATAAAGTCGGCAAATTATATAGGTCGCTATACAAATGTTGTATATTATTATCATCATTATTAACCGTAAACTATAGTGATGATTAAGTGATCATAGTTTTATGTTGATTTCCAAAAGAAAGTCTACCATGAATACAACTATATTAATAATTGAAATACTGGTATAAATTATTGGGTTAAAGTAATTTTATGAATAAAAATGTAAGTAATGCACGCTATGTGATTGGATACAGAATAAGAAGAAAGTATTCATATTATGATGTAGAGGAAATATACTATTGATTTGTTACAATATAAAATGAGTACATTATTTATATTATAATATAGCGAAGTGTGGAGCTGCTTCAAATAACTTTGAAGTTTGCTTTATGATGATGATGATGATGATGATGATGATGATGATAAGTCATATGTTTTAAAATATTTTATAATAAATTAAAAACTCTTCAGCTTGATTTGTTTTATGCAGTGTTCAATATACATATGACTAAATGGAATTTTCAATGTATATAGCATGACTGTTTTTTTGTTGATGATAAAAGTCTCCTCCCGATAAAAGAACAATGATAATTGTGCCCCAAGGCATCACAAATGTTTAAGGATATTCCTGCTATTATATGACATACTAATGCCGTTACCATGGCGTAGTACATTCTACACCTAATTTTAGACTGAATAACGGTGATCTCATACGGTTATTTCTATCTTGCAATGCCATATCCATGGGATATTATATTCTTAATTGATTTTATGAAATGTCATAAAAACCCAGTTTGATTCCTTTTGTGTAATCGACTGTATTATGTATATTTTTAATTGATCTTTTATTTATACCTTATCACACAAATGCAAGTAATATTACATGATATTTTTGTATTTATCGAAAAAGATGTACTTAATTGTTTTCCATTTGCGTTATCAATATGAAAATTTCAGTTTTTATAAAAAATTGATATATTAAACAAAATCGACATGTTTGATAATTTACAACCGGGCTTGTTACAGCACATTTCTGTGGTTTTACAAGTTTTGCAGACCAAAAATAATGTATAACATATCAAGTTTTTCCTAATTCACATAAAGAAAAACAATCCGAGAAAAGCCAGGAAAAAACTGAGCGTAATGGGATTTTAACTTCTGCTTGTGGAATATATCAGCGGAACCCGTACGAGGTAACAACAAATTGACCTTCTTCACAAACTGACTTGTGGGTTAAAGTTTTATTTGTTTGTGTGACCCACATAAAAGTGTTTATCTGTGCACATATGATGCACATGTCTTTACTTACTGAGAGCTTAACCTATCTGTGCATGTCAATGGATTTTCGATCTCGTGACACCTACACGTAGTCCTACTTCGAACTGTGTGTTTCATCACCGGTGAGTAAAATTTATTAATGTATATGCTTACACCATATTCAAACCGATATAATTAGATTTATTTCATTTCACAAGTGAAACATCCGATATTCTCAATCTGGAAAACCAATCATATGCTCTGTGCAATTAGGAATCCGGACTAATGAACACAAAACTAAACAACAAATTGAACGATATAATAGCAAAATCGAAAAAAAAAAATGTTTTTTCCGAAATAAATCATACTTTAATAATATAGCAATAATACATAAAGGTCGACACATTCTTTCTATTCCATGATGCATTTAATACATTGTCCTATTACAGTCTTTGTGGAAATGATTCCCCTTTTTAATTTAATGTTAATTCTTTACAGTGTAACGGGCAATCAACACAATAATAATGTTAATAAAGAAAAACAAATCGACTGACATCACTAACGAGGAAAGTGTCGATATCTTTGTTTTATAGGAACTGTAATATACCAACAACAGCATGACGTCTCCTACTTCCCAAACGTCAAGCAACAACGGATCATTTCACTCCTTCAACGTGGAAGCGACAGAATGTGCCACAATGACTTCTAGTTCTAGTAGTTTAAACATAGAAACTAATTGTCCTGAAAAACTATCGAATGCAAATTATGGTAAAACTCAAGGTACTATAGATGCAGGCATAAAAATAGCTGTACATGATAAAACCAATGATAATACTGCCAGTTTATTGGTCCAAATTGTCGAGCCAAATTCTAGTTGTGACGCAGTATCGAAGATGACAAAATGGCAAATCTTGAAAAATCTTGGTGTTGTATGTACATCGTTTTTCCTATTGTTCTCATCTTTCAATTCACTGTCGAATCTACAAAGTTCCATAAACAAGGCAGAAGGTATAGGGACATTTTCGCTAGCCGCAGTTTATGTGGGGATGCTGATTTCATCTATGTTCCTGTCATCAATTTTCATGGACCGGTTTGGTTTGAAACTGTCTATGTCTCTAGCCATGGTTATGTATGTGATATATATGGCGGCCAATCTATATCCGGTGTGGGGCATCATGGTCCCGGCAGCTGTCCTGTGTGGACTTGCAGCAGGACCATTGTGGGCATCCCAGTCGTCATACGTTTCACAACTTTCTAGAAGCTACGCAAAAGCTACCAACATGAAACCTAAAGACGCCCTAAGCTATTTCTTTGGGATATTTTACATGTGTGTAAATGCAGGTAAGTGAATATGCTGATATTATATTTGTTGTTGCAAGGATTCATTCTTACTTAAGTGTTTTGAGTATTTTTTAACAATAATTAAAATATATGAAATTAATTTAAATATATTTTGACGAATTTAAGAAGTATCTAAACATTGATTTAAACATATATTTCAGTGAATGATGGAAGGTAGTTTTTTCATTTGAAAGTTTTTTTTATTTTTCCTTTGCATGTTATGTGTACATCTTTGTAACAGTTTATATTTTGCTTCAATTACATATACATGGATTTAATCTTGCATTCAAACTATACATTCGGTGTACCTTCTAACTCATTTTTTAGTAATTACGTCTTAATATTCTGTATATTGTACCTGTCTGATAGTCAAGCTTTTTTTTATACTTCGTGTAATATTGGCAGAAGAAAACTACAATAAAGCGAAAAAGCACCCCACCACACACCTTTATTACTTGTTACTAATTATTTTTAATGTGCTGTTTATATCCAGCAGTAGTTGAGCTTTGTGAAGTTTGTTTGATAGGTGTGTAATCGGGTGTTCTCCACCATACATTACTATGTTCGTATTTTTTCCAAGTGTTTCTCAGGGAGCAGGTTACCTGTGGGCAGATATACCAAACCCGTAATGAATACGGTCGTGTTCTTCAGGGCTGTTCGAAACATATCAATTTTATGTTTATTTGGTTATGGAAGGTAGTTTGCATCTTGCAAGCCTAGCATTAAAAGAGCATTAGTGTGAATTTCAAGAAAGCCAAATGATTTCTCCATCTAATTTTGTACCGTTCCTTTCTGGTCAAAGCGAAACAATACAATACGGGATGTATATTTCTTGAGCATGCAAATCAGGTTAATTGTGATTATGTGTGATTCACTTTTTAACTTATGATCTAAAAAATATCCTGTAGATTCACTGATATTGTAGCATGTGTTGCTTAATACTTTTATACTATATCATTTATACCATATTCAAGACATCGCCCTGCTGATACAAACATTCTGGCAATCGTAATACCATGCTTAATATACAACGCGTTTATAGATGCGTGTAAAAAAGTTGTTTGTTCACAAAATGATGTAAAAACCGTAAGCGCTTTTTTCATCTAGTTTCCATAGCAATATAATTTTGATAATTCAGAAATAAGTTTCATTCTTTTTAAATCTCTTTCGCTTAGTGTTACAAACATGACAGTTAAATCTCTGCCTTTTATAAGGATTGTATTTCCACTTTCAAATGAAACATCATCGATTTCATATCATATTATTTTCAACATGTAGGTAAGGTATCCGGAAATTTGTTAGCATCACTTCTTCTTAAGCAAGGTAAAAGGAGTAACAGATCCATGACACAGGAGGAAATAGAGGATTGTATGGCGAATAAACAAGAAGCCGTCGATAATGCAACCACCCTAGAACGACCAGATGACACCACGGTAATATCCAACCAATATGTTTCTTTTCGTTTACAATAAATGCTCTTTGTACAGTCGTTATATTAGTTCCTAATCTTTCTCATAGAAAATATTATTAATAACTGATTATTAAGTAATATGAATATCCCACTTAAATCACCTTTTATTCGTCCTCTAGTCTGGTAATCATCATTCTATGTCTCACTTTGTGTCTCTGTGTTTCTTTGTCTCACTTTGTGTGTGACTCTGTGTTTATGCCACTCACCTTGTGACTCTGTGTTTATGCAGCTCACTTTGTATCTATGTGTTTATGTAGCTCACTTTGTGTCTCTGTGTTAATGTGTCTCACTTTGTGTCTCTGTGTTTATGTGTCTCACTTTGTGTCTCAGTGTTTCTTTGTTTCACTTTATGTCTTTGTGTTTATGTCTCTCACTTTGTGTCTCTGTGTTTATGCAGCTCACTTTGTGTCTCTGTGGTTCTGTGTCTCACTTTGTGTCTCTGTGTTTTTTGTCCCACTTTGTTTCGTTGTATATTACTTTGTGTCTCTGTGTTTATGTCTCTCACTTTGTGTTCTTGTGGTTCTGTGTCTCACTTTGTGTCTCTGTGTGTATGTCTCTCACTTTGTGTCTCTGTGGTTATGTGCCCACCTTGTGTCCTTGTGTTTCTTTGTTTCACTTTGTGACTCTGTGTTTATATGGCTCACTTTGTTTCTTTGTGGTTCTGTGTCTCACTTTGTGTCTATGTGTTTTCATGTTCGTATTATGTATCCTCTAATTCAAGTACAGCATTTTCGTTGACAGTAATGTTTCAACATGCATCACTAGTGGACCAATTGATATTTAGATGATATAACACCGTAACATTACTGAAGGTAAAAAACCTGCAAAATTGTGGATCAACAGAACGTATTCGGCTTTGAGCAACATAAAAATTCATAGAAAACAAAATGTTAGAATCTGTTCCTGCGATAAAGAAAGTGATATATGTGTATTTGAGATATCAAGAGACATCACTATAAAAGCACAATACGGTTTATTTGGAACCCAAGATCGTTCTGTGATTATTCAAATAAAAGCAAACAAGCATATACTAGCTAGGATTTAAAATAAACATTTGATGTGACTCTTTCAAATCAAAACATTGCAATTTCAGAGAAAAAAGACTCACCCGTGTTATATGGCTGAACGATTTTTAGCCAAGGGTGACTCATACATACAACATTTCGCATATTAAAAATTACCAAGGTGTACGACTTAGTTCGAGAAGCATCAATAAAGAAAGCCCTTTATTTTTCTCGGCGAAGTACTCATACAAAACGTTAATCTAGGAACTGAATTTGTGTACAGAACGAGTTTGTTCAGGATAACGTAATTTTGAGAAAAAAATCCTTGACCAAGTTAATGACACTTTTTTTTATTGAATATATAAATTTGTTATTATCAAACTGTTAATTAATGAACCAGGCTGATCTTCTTTATAGTTATGAAGCCGTCATTCTTGCCTAGTAATTAAATGATCATTACAAGTTTGCAAGTAATGAAAGCATCATTATAAGTTTGCTTAGTAATCAAAGCATAATTGCAAGTTTGCTAAAGGAACGGCTGTTGTAACTAATCTTTGATTTCGAAAAACGAATTTTCACGATTAACAAAATTAAGAAACAAAATCCTGTTGAATTCTGTACAGATTTCAGTCGTGTCATCTTTAGAACAAAATTATACTCCAAAAATTAAACACGAGAACCTTAGCTACTCGATATGTTTATAGTTTTGTTCGAGACTATTGCACCGAATCGAATGTAAATCTTAACTTTCAATTTTGAGAAATGTTGTTAGTCAATCCGTCTATTTGTTGTCAGATCTATTCTATTTGTGGGACATGGATTGGAGTGGCCATGGTTGGGATACTCGTTCTTACTTTCCTGACGTCTGTCTCTTTCAATGGAGAGTTGTCTACGGATCAGAAAAGGAAACCTATATGCAGCAAATGCTTGTCTACAGCCAGACACTTCTGGAACTCGAGATTACAAAAACTCATGATGCCTATCACTGTGTATTACGGTCTTTCCTCTGGATTTCTAATTGCAGATTTTACCAAGGTACAGATTAGCAATAATTAAAAATGCTACTTATAAAATGTCTGCGTGTGTGAAAATCAACCTCAACTCTACTGAAGGTAAAGAGTGATGCTCCAACTCGCTCCGATTAATTTTTTTTTTACCTAGAGTATTCTCCCGTCTTAAATAGATCATGAAGCTTTCAAAACGTGTTTTCGGGCTTAAAGGAACTTACCATAGTCAAGTTTCATGGAATATTTAGATTGATACAGTTGACACTCAATCTGATGCTTCCTAATTGGTCACCTGGGTGAAGCGTAGTCGTTGCAATTTGAAGATCCCGAAATCGACCCCTTGTTTTTTTTTCTTTTTCTTTTGATCTCTATAATGATGCAAAAGCGTTGCAAGTTATATCGTGTCGCATAAACAGCTTACAGAGTATTAAATGACCTAAAAATAAGCTGTATCAAAGAATTTCGATTTATATATATATAAACTGTGTGTGTGTGTTGTGTTTATAATAATAATAATTATTTAAAAAAAAAAAGAGCTTTCAATAAATACCGACAACTTGAGCCCGTCATAGGAAGTTTCAAAATTTTGAAAGTTTGAGATTGAAAGGATTCTCCAACCAACTATTGATGCTATTTTTGTGTGATTTATTCTAAGTTCACAACAGGTTTAATTGAAGTAGATTGATAAGCATCATAATGATAAATACCAAACCACGTCTTTACTAAATCTAGCGATGTGAATACAAATTTTTCCTAAACTGTTTGTGTTGCCCGACATGTTACATCGATATTGATGACGCCATTTTTATTGTGCATTTGTAGTCAATTGTTGGCTGTACACTCGGAATTGACACCGTCAGTGACGTCATGCTCTGCCATGGAATATGTAACGCAGTGTTTTCGGGACTAATCGGACGTCTAGTAAAGAATTGTGGACACTTGCCATTCTTTACACTATGTTAGTAATGAGTTTCTTTATCAGCAAACGAGTTTAAAAGATATATTAATAAAGCAACAGTTAATCTTTGTTTAAAATATTTCATACACTCACATACAATGATGGTAAAAAATCCTTTGTTGTATATGCTGTGCAGGTTATTTTCTCTGGTGAGTCTTATGAACCATACTACATACAACTATATTGCCAACTACTTCGTTTTCGATGCGGCTGGATTCATACTCTCATTTTCATACAGTACATTTGTATCAACCGACGTCAAACTATATATCCTCTTGGGATTGCTGGTGTGCAGTGCTATATCATACTACACTGTTGAATACATTGACAGAAAACATAACTCATGGCATGACGAGGACACCGACAGTATAACGGATACCTAGCACTGGCAGAACTGGAAAAAAGACTTATTTTCAATGTAAAATATATCAGATTTTTTTTCTTTTAAATTATGATGTAACCCGACAATTCATTCCTCTTGTAAGTAGGCCTCTTCAAAAACACCCCCCTGCGACGTTTAAAGAAGCATATGCTGTATGGATTGCAATCTGCAAACTTTGGTTATTTCCTTTTGCTTTTGTTATTAATATTATATGAATATATTTATGAGATCTTAATCATTTGTCACTTCAAATGCTCAATTATCCAACAAGAATCCCTCAAATTGAACCACACACATATTACTGATATAAAATAACATGGTGAAAATAAATAAAAATAAATAATCTGGTAAGAGGTCATCAAAGACTTGTTTCCGATCCCAGTAATCTAAAACGAGTCAAGTGCTTAGAAAATCACGACCAACTAGTAATCAGTTATGGAAATTCTGTGAGGAATTATTGTGTGATTCTTTTTTCATAGCATTACCGTGAAGAAATATTTAAAACATTACAGTTCAACAATTAACTTTTGAAATACTTCTGATATTGATGTAAAAGATTTAAGGGTTTAGGTCGATATTTTCGAGAAAGTATTCATTCACACTACACAAACACTGCTTCACAACAGTAGGCCGTTGATCGGTTCTTGTTGATTTTGTGCTCAAATATATACCACGTCTAGCTACTCATCAAGATTATATGTGAACCACATCCCATAGAAGTATGATAGTAAAGATTAGGAGTCATAAGGTCAACAACCATTCAGACTGTAGGTCAACAAATGATAAAATATATACAAGAGTGAACTAAAGTTAGTATTACTGCGTGTGAATATAAACATGACGGCGTGTCCTTATTACATTGACCTTAACACGAATACGTTAAATATTTCAAGTTATGTTTTGTTACGGCTGAAGAACAAAAGTCATGCATGGGTGTAGCTAGCCCTTGTTCGGAGTGGATTCAGTAAGAAGCTGCCTCCAGGACCCTACCAAGAAAAGCGGTGTTTTTCTGTTTCCTGCGTTCCATCAAAGAGACAGCTACGCGCCTGGTTTACATTGCGTTGCTCGGAAAGTCGACCTCGAAGTATAGATAATTGTGTAGAAGATTTACTGTATTGGTATATATATTCATATTTAATGATGACGTATTCATTTATGACGATTCGATATAGAGTTACTACATATTTGTTATACAATATGGATTAAGTTATTTGCTTACCATACTTACTCAAATACGTATATTTTGTTGAAATACAGAAGAAAAGTATCAAACTTACAATAATATGAAAAGGCAAAGCCTTAAAAGAGCGTAGCTTTTGTTGATCTCTGTTATTTACTGATTCAAAATACTGCTTTCAGAATGAGATAAGATAAACTTTATTTAAAGTCGGCATGTCGAGGAATGAGATTAAGACCGACATAACAAAAGGGAGACCGGGGCAAGTTCGGCCCATTTTTATTAAAGTCCGTTCTGGGAAGTATGGTAGCACGTGCGTTTTTGAACATTTATTGTCGGAAGATCGGGTGGCCGAGCGAGCCCCGCCATGGGGTAAGTTCGGCATTCGGGTAAGTTCGGTTCCCACTGAAATCAGCTTAATTATGCCGTCATAAAGCATGCAACGTCAGATTATACCGCCAATTTTACGACTTTTTATGTGTTACATCGGCCGCGGTATCATTTCATTGGCCGAACCTGTTCGGGCCCAAATTGATATTTCAATAAATTCTTATCGTACAGCAATATAGTAGTGGGTGATTGGCTTAGCTTTTATGTATACCATTTGAAGCTGTCGGTGTGTTACACGTTTGACCGTAAAAAGTAGCAATTCCGTTTACAAAAAGTTCGCATAACTAGAAGCGAGATCATGATTTTCTGTCAAAAAGTCATTTTCCCCTGTTTAGTAGTTTTCCTCGTTATTTTTGCGTGTGAATGCCCAGCCAACTAAACTGCTAAGATCCTTGAAGTTGTAAATATTAGCTCAAAAACTAAAAATATCAGGGTTGGCCGAACTTGCCCCGGTCTCCCGTATGTAGATTTTTTTTATATCATTGATGATTGGTAATAATGTATTCACAATATAATTTTTGCATCAATGACGCCATTTTCTTCCAATCAAAGTTAAAGTAGATATTTGTTCTTATGTGTAACGTATATGATGGGTCGGGTGGCGCAGTGGATAGTGCGCTCAACTTCACCAAGATGGCCGGATTCAATCCCGGTCACCTGCCCAAACACGTGGGTTTTCTCCGGATACTCCAGCTTCCTCCCACATTAAGAATTAAATAATCTTCGTGCTTCCGTTAGGCCACAATAAGAATGATTGAAATAAGTTTGGGAAAAAACTATAGAAAAAAGTCCATATTACATATTTGACGATTAGTCTAAGTAAATGTATAGAGATGTTAGTTAAACAAAAGAAAATTAAAAAAAGAAAACATTGCAATACTTTGATGTAACTGAGATTGTCGTTATATCGAAATGTAGTCTCAATTCTTGTTCCATCCTGAAACACCGGATTGAATTTCAAATTTTGTTACAGTCACCGAGGTTTGACAGGTAAAGATGCCAAATACAATTAAACAGTTTCTGTCTGTAACTAGTTATAAATCGGCACGCGTTGTGAAAAAGTAAGACGTTGCTGAAAAAGGGCGTTGAACTCGGGTTGGTTGTCTGAAAAATTATTGTTGATTTCGACATAAATCCATTTTTTCTTTTATGAGTGGTGATGCATTAATAAATTATGTAATGACTATAACCAGACTTTCAAAAATGTTAATTATTTCGTTCATATTCTCAACAAATGGAAATCAAAAGCTGATGAAAT
>JAUMHH010191149.1:0-14121 GCA_032359455.1 Chlamys rubida
CGAGGTTGACATGTAAAATAAACGTTGTAATTGGGACCGAGTACATTGCCGAGGTTGACATGTAAAATAAACGTTGTAATTGGGACCGAGTACATTGCCGAGGTTGACATGTAAAATAAACGTTGTAATTGGGACCGAGTACATTGCCGAGGTTGACATGTAAAATAAACGTTGTAATTGGGACCGAGTACATTGCCGAGGTTGACATGTAAAATAAACGTTGTAATTGGGACCGAGTACATTGCCGAGGTTGACATGTAAAATAAACGTTGTAATTGGGACCGAGTACATTGCCGAGGTTGACATGTAAAATAAACGTTGTCGGAAAAACTGAAAGTTTGATTGAATGATTACGTAAATGCAAATTTGACAGATAATACACACTTGCGGTGAAATATACCCAAGACATTCTGGTGTTGCTATTCTTATTGTTGAGCTTCACGTACTAAACTGAACTAAATATACATCATATTTATTGTCACATTACCACAAATATGTCCAAATAAAGACATTATTGCAACAGAAGATACTATTTTCAACTTCTCGTTTATCCTAACATATCTTTTTTGTTTTTGTTTTGTATTTTATTTATAAAAAAATAGTAACTTTAAGTTTTCTTTTTCTTTCTTTCTTTTTTTTCTACATTCATTCTTTAATGCATGTATACATTGTCGGGCAATCATGAAGACATTCTTTAATGTCATATCTAAAACCATTCTTGTAAACACTGGTTTTTGCCATATTGGAATACCTTCTGCTACCTTTCAGTAGATGTAGTGCCTTCATCAGCTTTAAAGGATCCACATCTTAGGCTGTGCTGCCTAAATAAATAAAAAAATCACTCTTCAATTCAGGAAAACATTTTGCTTGTTTCAGCGCAACACATTTTTTTATGCTTCCAAAGTAAAAGTTTTCAAGACTTAGGTGTGTTAAGTGTTTCCAGCTTCTAAAACATTGACATAAAATCTTGCAAAAAGTAACAAAGTTATCTCCCTTCTCACGTTGTTTCATTATAGACAGACGAAAAATCATGCGTTGGTTGTGCAACAATGAAAGGTAGCAACTATTTCAAACAGTAGCATGGCTTGATTCTTCCATTAATAATACAGAAACAGGACTGGAGAGATATATCGTTTCCGGATTGACCAAAATCGGACAGGAAGAAAAGTCTGCATTTAAATCAGAGAAGACCTAACCGTCAGTCTCTTAGAAGAATTGTAAAACCTCAGGTCTTCTGTCCGGGTAGAAATCCATTTGTCAGTTTACTATCATAACATTAATGTTTCCCTCCATGCCCTTAGTGTGACCTTATGGAATTGTCTAACTAGTGAAAAATTAAAATCATATCGATAAAATGTATTGGATTGTATTTTTTCCACTTTGTATTTTCTGTAAAAATACATCAACAATGCAGATGGTGGAAGTGACTTGCTGTTAATCTAAATGTCCCTGTGTAACCTGTAACAGAGGCAAGACTGTCTATTACATTTCGGCTGTGTTGGGCGATATCAGTAAATGAAGGTATATCAGGTCCCTAGTGACAGTTAAAGCAATGCTACTGGTAACACCCAGATGTCTCTTGTCAACCTGTGATTACATTCTGGAAAGTTCTTCTGCCAAAAACTGATGGTGATATCATTATTCTCGGTGATTTCAATATCTGTTGTTCTAAAAGAAATAACGGATTACTAAAGTCGTACACAAGTATTCTAAAACTATTTGGTTTGGATCAACGATTGATTCACGAACGCAGGCCATATACAAATCTAGCTCTATTAAAGACCACGTTTTTGTTATTGTAAGGACATGTTAACCAGGAAGATGTGATTCCCGTTTGTCTCGGTGATCACTTTCTAACTGTTTGTAAACTTTAAAAAATTAATTTAACTAAATAATGTGACGTTATTCCTACCAAAAATATTAAAGACTCATTTATGACAAAGCTATCTGAGGCGGAATTAGGAAAATGTGTCTACGCTACAGTCATCATTGAACTAATTTAGAAACATTGTAACCGAAAGGTCTAGATGATGTGGCTTTAAAGAAGGCAAGATTAAAGCTAATCATGGATGACAAAACTTTGACCAACGTAAGTGTAAAAAGAACAACTATTGCCAAAACAGAGAGTAAAATCCGAGGTTTTTTATGTTTCATAGGTATTGTAACTTAAACGAAAAGAAAATTAGAAAAAGAAAGAAAACAAAAATAGTTTAAAATGTTACGGATATTTTTTAAAAGGTTTTAGTTGATGAGAAAGGAAGGAAATCTAACATAAAAAATGTTGTAAAAGAATGTAAAATTTGATCTGAAACATGTCTCTTTCTATAAAGAACTGTACGATTCAAATAAATATAAGAGTAATACAAATCCACGTTAAATTTCTTATCAGTTTATCCATTATCAAAGGCATTGTACCAGTTAAATGAAAAAATGATCAAACTTAAATCCTTCTAAGAAAGATCGTCTCAAGGCATAAACCTATCGTCCAGGGTTCGACCACATCAAAACATAAGATAATGAATGTCTCTTTACTGGCATGCTCATACTTTGTCTTCGAAAGGTATTTGGTACTGAGAATCACAAGAATCTTTGAGAGAAGAAAAACAAGAGACAAGAGAATACCCAAGTGTCAACAATACCATAATTCAATCTGAAAATCGATAAACCTCGGCAAAATATGAACAAAAGAAAGGAACGATTTACATGGATACCCTTGAAAAAGTACAATGAAAATCAGACCAGGTGTTCCGAAAGGGTAAGCATCTTCTGCTTCATCATATTCATTAGTGCTGTGTTTTGTCATTGGTTAAAATCATATTTCACAAGCAGAAAGCAAGTAGTAGATATCAATTATGTAAAGTCATCGATCATGTATTTATAAAAGTGATGTGCCTCATTGAAGTTTGCTTGCCCCGTTTTGTTGTACATTTAGCAGTGAAAAAGTCCATGATTTGAACAGTAAAATAGGTTATCTGTACTTAAAAAGACGATAACGCACATTGTCGGACAATTTCATTGACATCGTATAAATCATATGACAGGAGTCTTCTCGGGACAAAGGCTACACACTCAGACACAAAGACCGTAGGAACAAATAAACATTTTCGATTACCACGTGTTTATCAATATTTACAACCCGCCCCCTCGCTCACACCAGGTCATGTGATGGGTAGCTCGACATTCCCAATTACTAGGGGAAATGCCTGAACGTAGGTATCAACTACCGATAACCGTGTTTACATAAAGGAGAGTCAAGTACGTATCTGTTTCATACTTTAGACATTATGTCCTATCGAACCACAACGTTAAACTACATGTACCTCAACACACATTACATCAAGGTACGTAATATATTGCAATATGTTTAACCTCACATAACATTTGCCGTATCCTGAACTGGCTTTATGGATTGGATTGATTTTGTAATTATCACTGTATATTTGTTTGAGATGAATGATAACCCCCTCCCCCGATATACACGATATAGTAGCCCATTAGCAGTTGAAAGTTATCCACATACCTACTATTATAATTAATTAGAACAGCAATCAGAAAACGTCTATTACTAACTTTTCCGTGATACCTAGCATGATTTGAAACCATTTCGTTTGCAGTGGACAATAACTAGTTTTGTCTAAACACTTTTGGTTTTCAATATTTCACAATATGTGATGTATATTCATATGCATTATAGGAAAAGTTCAAACTGAAATGAAATTCGTCTTATACGTCTTCAAAGTTTATCTTTTCTGTAAAGTGTGTATATTATGAACCATGCCACGACTCAAAATAGATAACTGTGGCCATCAAGGTTACGGCAAGCCTTGGGGACTAAAGAATCTACCAGCAGAGTCTACCACCTTATATCTTAACGTAACACACACACACACAGGGGATTGTCATTTCATAATTTGGTAATATATACTGTCTGCCAAAATTAAATTACACTCTATCACACAGTTATTCGTCATTCTAGGACCAAGTTTATATTAAAGTTATTATGATTAAAAAATATCTATCACAAATTTCCTACAGGGAGCGCGATAAATATATAGCAACATTCATTCTACGTCCAAGCTTTCGGGCTTGTCCTTCATCAGGGATTGAATGGTCCTCGCTCTTATGTCACACACTTATTTGAGTGACTGTTGCTATTTATCATAATTGACATTCCTATAAGTAGTCTAAAACAGTTCCGAATATATATACGTACTCCAATGTTACACACTCACCCATTACCAGTGGTACATATTTTCTTTTAGCAAGATCATAAAATTAGAATTTAATTTAAACTATTTAAAAAAAATCTCTTTATATGAAGCGATGGCCTTCCCAGCTCTAGATATATCGTAAAAATTTACAATACTCTTCCTGATACAAATAACATATACTTTGTTCACTTTATATACTTTATGGAAATCTGAAAGGTAAAACCTCAATACTTCATGGGGATTTCAGGTTTGGATCAATCGAGCCCAACATATAAAACATGAGGGGGTTAGGTTGAAAAAGGGCGAAGTTTGGCATTTAATTTTTTTAAGTAAACATTTTACCGAGACTTACTTTTATAGTTCCATAGGAGTAATTATTGCGATTGATACAGCTGTATAAAAATATACTGGAACTACATTTTCTTTCGAACAAAATATTTGGAAGTGCCCTTACTGTAACAAAGCTGTTAAATGAAAAGACAATGAGCACTGGAATCGTTTCACTTTAAAACGCTGGTTAATTATAAGATTTTTACACATGCATTCGAAATATTAAGTTTTACATCGCTTGGGGCATGGACAAAATTCTTTTATGGAAATTTCATGTAAACACATGACCCCAAATACAGAAAAGTGTGTGTATTATATAGGAGACAGAAATAACGGCTAGTCCAATTGCAAGACATTAACACAATAGATAAATGATAACAAGGATACAGTGTAGGTCTCCTCAAAACAATGAATTTGGTAATTGACAGGAAGCACTGTTTATTGAGCAACCTTATGACCATCCAGTAGACTCAATCCTGCTGATTGTGAGTGAGGGAACATTTGTTTTCTAACATTCCTGTTTGTTTTGTAGAAGAGGTAGACCATATATCGGCCATCATGAACAAAGTTCAGTCAGTCGGATGGTACGGTGTCCTCAGTTTGCTCTTGCTAAAGGGATACAATGTACTTTCCAAATCAACCAATGACCTACCAACCACCACAATCCAATGGTCAACACGACTCGGGCCCGTCTTAGGTCTCAACGTCTCGTCAGACAATGGGAGTATTTTCCAGTTCAAGGGAATACCTTTTGCTAAACCACCGGTGGGAGATCTTAGATTCAGAAAACCAGAGGTGCCAAACGCATGGAGCAAAATTCTCAACTGTACAACAAACAAAGACGCATGTATGCAAAGTGGAACTCACGTGTCAGAAGATTGTTTATATCTCAATGTGTTTGTGCCCAACAGTCTAGACGCATCAACGAAGCGTGCAGTGATGGTGTGGATTCACGGTGGGAGTTTTATTTCCGGAAGTGGATCCAGAACCGATGGCTCAGCTCTCGCGCTGCATGGCGATGTGATCGTTGTAACGATCAACTACAGGCTGAACATATTTGGTTTCTTTACCACGGGCGATAACTCTGCCACTGGCAATTATGGACTTTGGGACCAAATGTTAGCTCTTCAATGGGTTAAAAACAATATAGAAGATTTCGGTGGCGACACTACAAGAATTACAATAATCGGCGAATCTGCAGGAGGGGCTAGTGTTGGCATGCTGGCGATTATTCCCCAGAATAGAGGTCTGTTTCAGAGAGTCATCGCAGAGAGCGGATCTTGTGTGGGGCCCCGTGATTCTGGTGTAGAATCAATGAAAGTATTCTCTAGAGTAGTGAATGAACTAGGATGTTCCTCAGACAGTTCGGTCTCAACCGTAACTTGTTTACGTCGCCAAAGCGCCGAACAACTTGATATTGCATTTTACACAGCATTTATTTATGTGCAGAATGCCAGCTTTACCATACTATCAGCACTGGGACCGACAATAGATGGGGAGCTGTTCACCAAAGACTTTGAGGCAATATTGACTGACCACAACAGTGATGCTATGAAATTCTTCCGAGATCTTGACTTTTTGACAGGGATTAATTCAGCGGAGTCGGGGTTATTTTATTTTGATCTCCTTCGCCACCAGAAAGAGTTTCCGATGTTCAACTTCACCGTAGCAGTACTTGCAAATATTCCGTATAACAATGTCATACCTACTCTTGTTCGACAGATATACGACAACTGTGATGCTATTTTCACATCAATAGCTGACAAGTACGTAGAACCTGTCACCAGCCGTGACGCTGAAGATCAAACTTCTAGCGCATCCAACCTTTATGCTGACGTCAACTATAACAGTCCTGCCTTTCGGTCTCTAGACGCCCACATTGGAGCCAACACTAACACGTACCAGTACTTGTTTTCACACGAGCCCCGATGGGGACTGGTACGGCCCAGACCATTGTGGCTACACGGAACAAACCACGCAGACGAGCTCCCTTTCGTGTTTGGTCTAAACGAATTTTACCCTAGTAATATTCTTAGGGGGGATGATGAACTGGCAATATCAAGGAGGGTGATGTCCTACTGGACAAATTTCGCCAAATCTGGGTAAGAGCAATAACTGGTCAGCGTTTAAGCTAGCTAAATGTCGACTGCTGACGGAAAACCATTTAATACATATTTTCTTCTAGTACTATGTAATACAATACTTTTTATTTGTTTTAGAAATCCGAATGGCAACGACTCTGACCTTTTGGAATGGCCTCAATACACTCTGCCAAACAAGAGTTTCCTCAACATATCAGTGACGGATTCCGTGGGGCACACGCTGTGGGCCGACCGGATGGAATTCTGGAACAAGGACGTGCCCAGTCAACTGAGACGATGTCATGAAACAAATGGCGTCGGTTCGATGATGACCATCGACATGCTCCTCTCGGCTGTTATCTGTATTCTATTGATACTATATAATATCAGATGAATGTGACATTTGGTCACTGAACCAAAACATTTCCGCCATATATAGATATCAGTAACATTGTAATATCATCAGTATTTTCTATAATCTATTTACCCCACTAAAATTTCAACAGACATTCATTATTCTCTACCCAGAGTTGTGCCTTGCACTCACTTACGTTAGAAATGACAACTCTGTGTATAGATTGGACTTTACACACGCTGCATCGTCCAATCTAACTAGGAAAAGACTGTTTACTTGCGCTTTTATTCTGAAATAATAATCCCGACCTCACGTTTAGAAGCATAACCGTATCCCAATATGATATCGTCTATTTTGTCATTGTTTCCCAATACAAGTTAGAGTATTTTTTACGGCAAGAAATTGTGTACATCCCACAGGAGGACTAAATGACACTAATTTACAACTAGTATAGTAACCTCAATAAGGCACGATGACGATGAAGTGGCACTTGTTTTGCCTTTTTAAAAGTCGAAAGTAGAGAAACGTGTTCACAATCAATTAAAATCAAAGTTTATTTAGTTTACTTATTTGTTTTATTGCTCCCAGATGACTTAAAAATTAGTAAAGATGGATGCTGGGAATCGTCGTGATAGTTCGTTCACAATTAAAAAAAGAAATCAAGAATAACAGAAAGAGGAATAGAATGGAACTAGGTCAATAGATGATGAATTTATGTAGATACCAAGTAACACATCTATTTACCAATTATAATTATTGCCACCAGTTGAAGTTTCCTTAATTTTGAATTTACAGTCAATTTTGTCAATGTTTTTGCATTTTTTTTTCTTTTTGAATATGTACTTCGCATGCTTGAACGAACTTAATATCAAAGGCGTATGTGTAATCATTGGGCAAGAATGCCCTCTTTGTTTGCGAAGAGCTAAGTATGCAAAAGCTATACAAAACTGTCTAATAACCGAACTTCAATAATTTATGTCAATTCAACTGGTTTCCATGACAGCTATGATGTAAAATCACGATAAATCATATCGACACTAAAATTCACAATTTGAGATACGACGGTTCGACTATTGAATCGAATATTTTGAATGTTGATGAAATTGAAACATATATAGTCATTTGAATAATAGCACTTGGACTTCTTCGATTGAGTTATTTTTTTAATGTGCTTTGATTTCAACTATATTTCAAAAACCTTTTGATGTGTTATTATTGTCATGGTATTAAGTTCAGACTGAACTTAATATATATATTGACCTTCAACACATGGTTTTCAATTTTACTTACAGGAAAACAATCAAAACATGACAAGCCTATTTTTGCAATGTTTTAACAATACCATACAAATAAGTCACGAGGTTTTTGACCATGTGTTAACTTTGTGTTAGAGGCAAGATCAACATAAATGTAATCCAAGAAAAACATTCACAGTTTTGGTGATTTATGCCTTATACACATAGAAATGGGGAAAAAAGTCTATAAAAAAAAACAAAAAAACAACAAAACACTTAGATGTTGAAATGTAATTAAGTCGTTTCAGGAACATTAACGCAGACTTAAATAAAGCCGAGTTTGTGAGATGGAGAGTATGATTTTAAGCTGAAGCTTTCGACTTTTTTCTAGATTGAGGTGTGTTCAATGTTACCTTGCACATATCGTATTGGGGAAGATAATGAGACTGATCAGGGAGTACCGAGCCGTTGACGCCATGACCTAGCCCAACTTCCGTATCCTTCTTGAGAACGTTCCTTGAATTAGCTACAGGGTAAAGATGCAAGGATTATAAAACCCCTCAACGACTTGGTGCTTGGACTGCCTATTGACAAGAAGGCTGGGAAGACTAAGGATATGTTTCAATGGACTTTGTGAGGACCCTAACAATGTACAAGCCTTCAAGACAATCATAAGAATGTTCACGCCTGTGGCGGCTGTTGACTTGTCGAAGCCCTTTACCATAAATACAGATGCATAACTAGATGGGCTTGTGAAGTCGTATATCAAGTTCAGGAACAGAGCGAGTTATAGTACGTGACAGTCGGGAATTTAGGAAAAGTGAATGGAACTATTCGACCCAAAATCTAAAAAGGCCTGTTTTAAGAGGGCGCTATGTGAAAAATTCCATGACGTACAACCTTTACGGAAATACAATTACCTTACAGTTATGCTGCGTTTAGCAAAGTTAGACGCTACTGGACATCGTTGGCCTACATCATTGAAAACCTAGAAAAAGGGGTGTACATGCCAGGAAGGAACAATGCCCATGGACTTTTTCGAGGCGTATATCGGAAGGAGATGTTTCCTGATGTTTTGAAGGCTGTATGCTGCTTCTGACTGGTGAAGAGAGAGGCGATACCCCGTGTAGAGAGTCATGTCATCACTCAAACGGAGGAGGAATCTTTATTTGTAAAATTAAATTTTCTATTTCTAAAGATAACCTTTTTGTCCGCGCTCATTTTCCTTTGTTAGCTTTGTGTTGATATCTAACGTGTTTGTAGAGCATTTTGTAACATAAGAATGTAGAGAACAGTAATGCATCGGAGGACTTTTTTACTCAATGCAAGAGATGTAACTCGGATAGTAATACACCCATTTATCCGTCAAAAGATAGCAGAGACTTCCTGTGTGTTGAGAGTTCTGATGAATTAGCTCTGATGTGATCGATTCAGCCAAATTTCTGTCACATCCCGATAAAGATGGTAACGTGTTTGTTGTTTTACATTTCACTTAAAATCTTGTATTCTGTTGGTTTCGTGTCATTTGTTTGGTAACTAAGTTTGCTTTGTGAACGTTAATCTAAATTGTTTTTATTACGCTGCCTGGTGCAGTCTCAAATATAGTTTGTTGTAATGCCATGGGTAAAGCTTAACGATATGCATCCCGTTTTTGCTGTGAAAAGTTCAAAATTGTTTCCAGTTCCTGAAATAATGACAAATAAATGATAAGAAGAGTTATCTCCCTTCTTACGTTAATTTGTCGCAGGCAGACTAGACTCACAGGTATTTTGAGAAAAGAAATGCGGTCTGATTCTTCCATCACCAATACAGATTGGACCTAGTAAACTCCGTTTTCCAGCAAAGACCGAAATGGGACACGAGGGGAGTCTGCTTTAGCGAAAACATGAACTTTGCTACTTTGGAAGAAGAGTGTAAAGACTCTGATAGCCAATATATTCTTGGAAATTCTACTTCCAAAAGTCAGCCTATTATCATTGTTACATGATGACCACCAAAACCAGAGTAATTTTTGTACTAAGGTTGAATAATTATTGAAAACCTTAGAGCTGATTGTGATATCAGTATATGTTTCAAATCGAAATAATGTTCCATTCAAGTCGTACATAAGTTATTTTATTTTATTTGGTTTGGACTAAATTATTGATACATCATCACGGTTTGCACTAGCTCATCATAGACCACCTTATTTGCAATTCCTACAGAAAGGTTTACCAATCAGGCGTATTTCATTGGCGGCTGATCGATTATAATCGATTGAAAATTGATGGCCCCGTTTCTGATGCTGATAATTGAATACAAAGTCCATAATCTAGATAATCAAGAATTCCAAAATGGTTAACTACAAACAACTGTCATTAAGAAAAATTTCAAACTAAAACAGACAACATTTTTTTAACAGGAACAGTAATTATTACTCATTATGTTATAAAACAACTCTGTTCAGCATGATGACAATGCCATTTCGTATACGCCTGTTCAGCAACGTACAGCAAAATCACTGTAAATTGCATTTAAAATGCAAGTTATGATGCCTATTTATGTATTTAGGAAATCACCACGGTATTTTAATACGCTTACCTGTCAACTTCTTTAAGAAGTCGATAGCTCACATTATCGCACAATGTCCTAGCTATACTGTGTTAATGATATGACATTTAGATGTTCCCCGGACATAGGCCGGGCCAGCTGATGCAAAGATCGCAGGAATAAAGAAGACATGTTCTAATGACAACGCGTCTATCAGTATTTACGGTCCGCCCCTTTCTCACACCAAATAATGTACGGGTGTGCTCGACTAATGAGTTGCCTGAATGCAGCTACCCACTACCAATAACCGTGCTTACATAAAGGAGAGTGAAGTACGTATCCGTGTCATATTTTAGACACCACGTGATATGGGACAAGTGTTTATCTACATGTAGCTCACCACACATTACATCAAGGTACGTTCCATTTTCAATTGAATATATATGTTTTTTAACCTTACATAACATTTGCCGTGTATGGTACTTTTTTGGCAGTTTTGAGTTTACTTGATATTGCGATTATTATATAAATAATTGACTTTCTGTTCTCACTTCTCTTTTGTTTGTGTCGAACGAAAGCCCCCCCCCCCCCCCCCCCCCCCTATCAGATACATTCAATTCAGTTAACCAATTCTGATAGGGAACACATAAAGTATATCATAAGCAACATGCTACTTAAACTATAGCACAATCTTTCTTATTTCATCCTTCAGATACGTTTCGAACATTTAGCGAAGAGAGTCATACAAAATGATTAAAAATTCAAAAACGTCTTTTACTGACCATTATGCGATACCTAGCAAGACATAAAATTATTTTGTTTGAAGTGAAAGAAAAATATTACTGGCTATTTTCAGATGTGTAGCAAGATTAATAATTTTGTTTTGCTGTGTAAACTAATTAAATTATTCTTAACACATTTGGTTTTCTTAGTTACACAATGTATAATGTCAATAAGCAATGCCATTTAAACGGTATGATAAGGGAACTTCAAACTGAAAAGAAATTATAGGTGGTCCCACTATCCACTAAAATATAAATTGTTATATTCTGATAACGAGTTTCTGTTTTGATTTATCTTACGTGATCTTTTCCCCCCACATTTTTACTCCCGATTGGTGTAACTAGATCTGATTGCATTCAAAAGTGTATGGAAAGGTAATTATAAAAAATTAGTAAGAATCCATTTTTTCTCTGTAGCCTTGATATAAAATCTCGATATTCATTTGAAGTGTATATTAAATGTATTCCGTTACATAGTCTGAACAAATTCTGCATAGTAAATCTCGAATGGTACACACTCGCTCATTACCAGATGCTTATAGCAAGAGGGCAAAACGCAATTTTCAGAATGCTTCAGTTTAAACCAATATTTTATTTTTCTTGTTTGAATTTCATTCAATTCTTTTATGTAAAATAAGGTGCCCATTTTAATGAGTCTTTGGACCCTAGCCGATAAGCTAGATATTTTTTGGCACAAATATATTAATGGTTAAGTCATCATGAAATGTTTCTTACTGATCAAGCAACCGTGCATATTATAAATGAGCGGGTGGATGGCATTTAAAAAAGAACGGAATATGGTAGTTTGCTAGGTGATAATAGAAAACATCAGCTCCTATTTTTAAATTAGTTATACATAGAAGCTACAACAATATGTATTCTGTTTTATGTTATGCTTTATGTAAGCCACACTGTAGATATATACCAAGTTCAAAATGACAATTTTGAAAAAAGTATTTGTATGCAGCTGAAACCTAGTTTTTTCTCCTCTGTATTGCAATGTGATGGCCCCCAGTATGTGAAGTGGAAATGTTGTTTGTTTGTCCTGTCTGTCTGTCCTTTGTATGTCTGTAACACTCCTTGTCATATTTCTAGCGGCCATACTTTTTTTGCTTGAGATATAATTTTGACACATGCAAATATTAGCGTCAGTGATCCAAAGTCAATGTCACTTTTATTAAAAATAGTTTGCAATCACTCTAGCGGTTATATTTCTTGACAGATTTTCTTGCAACTTCATATACAATACTGTACGTTTGTCTTGAGAAACAGTCAACAAGTTAAATTACTTCAGTTTAAGTCAAGACAACTGTTTCTAAAATGATATTTTTACAAAACAAAAATCATCTTGTGATAACGCGAGTCAGGGAAGGTGGTATTATGTGCCTTGCTCATTTCTCTATTTTCTACGACCAATGTTCCACTACATCATATTTTAGCATACAAGCATTTAAACAGCTTGATAACTGTTAGGAGTAAACCGCAGTAAACCGCAGTAAACCGCAGTTATATGCATTCATTATGTGCCTTTGACGCTATGACATCTATACACAAGTTTTTGGTCGCTATCATAATCTCAATGGGAAATACGCTATTTCTTTATGTGATTAGACTGGCTACCATCCCCTAAGTTTTTATGAAGAATTTCTCAGCTACATTTTACTACTAGCTTATCTCCCCCTAATTTAGAACTTCAGACATCCAAGTGATCAACATTTTTTTAGTTAAACTTTTTTCTTAATAATTCAATATTCTAGAGACGGTGGCCAGTCTACCTCCCCCTGACAATTATCCCTATGCACGTCACTATCCATGAAGCTATAGTTATTAGTGTTGGTTACGATGAAAGGTAACAGATTAACCTGAGCGTATCAACTCTTGTTTATGCATCCTACTCATTTCTGTTCTTCATGTTTGTTTGTATCATGTATTACAAAATATGTGAATAACACAAAGTTTAAACTCAACTTCTGTCATCATTGGATAATTTACTTTGAAAAGAATCCATGGCAACGGTATTTTGATGCGTTTTGAATAGAAGTCCATTTGGAACGTTATAGTCCCAGTGATAAAGGGATTGAACAGGGAATCATTCCACAAGTTTGTCATAAAAAACACGTCACTTAATATCAAAGTATCCCTGCTGTTTTCGCCAATATTTCACTCCGAAAGATATATAAACCATTATAGTTTATTTTTCAGAGATATAAAATGGTTAAATTTAAATTTATATCGCAAAAGAAATCGAATAAGCGCCTACGTAATAAAAATACGGGTTTCCTCTCAACGTGAGTCAGTATAAGGTAGACGTCGTATAGCTAATATCCAGCCGAACAACTGTCGTATACCGGGTTATTTATAGGGCACAGCCCCTTTAACTTACAGAGTACAGTCAGACCACAATGACTTGCCGTATTGACCTCCGATTTCCATATTGATCACAGGCGAGTCAACACTCGTATAGGGAACATGGGTGGACGGACTATAATTGTTAATGTAAACAACAGGTCAAATAAAGTGAAACAGGGGTCACGACTAAAATAGTTTCTCCGCTTACCAATTCTGCTCTCAAACTACCAATAAAGGGAGGTAATCTGA
>JAUMHH010191160.1:0-14120 GCA_032359455.1 Chlamys rubida
GGTACGCCGACTGCGAGCGTTGTCTGGTTACGTAATAGGGTGACGCCAGCCAGTGGGCTACTGTCAACATCAACACGGAGTTCCAAGCTGGAACCTTCTGTGTATCTTACGTCACTACTGCCAATTTGCATGTACTGGTTATAAACACCATCCCGATACCTCAATTCCGTGATTTTGGGTGCGACTGTGGACAGAGAGAAGAACTTTGGTAAACATTAATTTCACATTATTTATTGTGATAGTATTAAATGATATTGTGTTTTGTGACTGAATAAGGAATGTTGTTTATAGGAGCGAGAGAAGGAGTACGAATAAATACAAATATATACGAATATATACGACAAAATATTAATTGCTGATGGATTGGGAGAAAATATATAGTTAAACATTTTGCATTGAAACTTGAATTCAGGGGACATCCATTTGTTTACAATAAACTCGGTAAGCTCGGTAAATGTTTCGTTCTGATTTGTCAATACCAAAATTGAAATGTCTCAATCTCTGACATGTAACAAATGCGATATCTATCACAGTCTGATGATATTAGATGACGTTTTGACCAATCAGAGTCGTATTTTCTGTTCACTGCATTAAAAGCAACATATTTTCTCTTCATGCACATGCATCTACAATTTTTGTATAGTTTTTTGGCTACCTTACTTACAAAAAGATATTTACCTAAATGCAAAATTATACGTTTTTTGTAAGCAAATCTGACCAGAATATAGCATTAAATTGTAGAATTATTCAATCATTTGTCAGTTGTCTAGTATGATGTTATGATATTATTGCGCCGGAAATACATATACCTATCTGATTCTGGTTTTTTAAGATTTGGTAACATTTTGTTAGTTTTAAGATATGAATTATATGGTCAGAAGCATGACAGAGGAAAGTTTAATATTTTGCTGGTAAAATCCCATCGACACGTTTCAGAGGAGATAAAAGTTGAAAGATCTGCATATTGTGATGAATAATGACACCATACTTTGGGGGTCAGCCTCTCCCTGAGTCAAGCTTATGTCCTAATTATTTTAAGATGGATTCATGACATGTTGGTCTGCATCCGATACGATTTTGCACATAGTGACCACTTATGATATGGCATATCCCGGCAACCTTCTAATTGTAGATTCTGATCCTTACACTTGACTGATAAGTACTTCATAAATTCATCAAAGTCCGAGAGACGTTCGCGGATAAGTCTTCAATGTGTGTAATTGTTGACACATGACAGGCAACAACGGATGAAATGTCATTGTAATAGGTCATCTGAGTAACAGGTGATCTGAACAAGAGCAGTAAGGCTGTAACTAGATAACGGTTAACAATCTTAAAGACGTTTACAATAACAATATAAGCATGGTGGAACATAGCATGTTTCAAGCCAACTAGACAGGACCTTAGATTATCAAAAAGTATAAGGCAGGACAAATATTACACATACAGTTCGGGGCTCAATTATTTGAAAGGTGATTAGCCTGCTCAGTGATTAGCACAATTTGTGTTTAACCTTAAAATGCAACGATTAACTGAGTTATAAAGATTTCCTTCAAACACAGTTTTGGTAGAATGAAATATCATGCAACACATCCAGGTTTTTTTACCTTGTTTATCGACAAAATCATTACAGATTGATTTGTTTAACAGTGATTTGGCTTATCACCTTCGAATAACTGAGACCAGATCACATATGTTGTGTACTTACAATAAACAATAACTGTTATGTTCTTTTCTAATGTCGGTGCAGTAAAACCTGCAAATGGTGCCACTTCTACTTGACAAGTATAAGTTACCTCCCTTACTCTCGGGAGTGAGGGGTCCACCAACTCCAGTTCATTACTGGAATCCCTACGTGATGGAATGAATGGTATGCATTGTCTCCGCCACTCCATTAAACAAGCAGGGTTGCAGTCGGTTCTACAGGACACCGGACCGTAAACACCTCCTCTGAACGCTGGAGATTTACTCTCAGTACCCTCTATCGTAACAAATTGTGGTCCATCTGCAAGTGAATCAGTCCAATATTTAACGTATTCTCCTGTGACATAAATGTTATCTGTTTGTGTTACAATGTTCAATGAACATGATTTTCAAGCTGAGCTTATATTTATTAACTGAAACAGTTTGACTTCATTTCAATATTTTGAGGCATTTCAATCTAACAACTGTTCCAAAATTGTTTTGTTCAACCCCCATTAGCGGCGCGATGCATTGCAGTATATATGGCTATATAACGGGACCTCAATTGTTTCAAGGCTGTCTCTTGTTAACCTGTCCCCAGGGGCGTGGCCTGACCCTAGAGTAACTTCCAGTTACCTAATTGTTTTTTGTCTATTTATTGTATATATGATTACGGTGTAGGAATCTTAACAACTTATGACCCAGCTATAACCCTGGGTCTAAGTCTTCAAGGGTGGGGCAAGACCCGGTGGTCATCCTGGTAGCATGTGTGCATTCGTCTTAATTGTAATAGGATGAGGATATCCACTGTTTCAATGTTTTGATCCAATAACTATGTGGTTAAGTGGTCAGAAGTTTTGTATTGCCGCTCAGTTCCTGGTTGGACAGTCCCTTCCTTTTCCGCCATCTGATAACGCTGTCAATTATATACGGCTGATATCAATTACTAAGCTCATGTTTGGTTTGCCCATAAGCCCCCTTGGGTTTGGGGTATGGGGATGTTAGTCCCGACAATTTTACAACTTTGAATTCAATCTACCTGAGGAATGATTTCATTCAAATTTGGTAAAATTCAAATATGCTTCAATAAACGAAGAAGTCGTTTGAAGAAATTATTGACGGACATATCCCATTCATTTTGTTTTTAACGTAAATATGAGGATAAAAACTACATGAATTTCATGTCATGGTGTTCCCACCTAACACTCTAAATAGTTATCAAAGCATATCACTTTCTTGTTTAACTATTTAGCTGGTCCTATTATTGTGTACTTACAGCGTGGTGTTAGCGTGACTTCTTCACTTTCCTCTGAGGACAATCCACTTACTCCCTGTCCTGTCTCATGTGCCGTACATGTGTAGACATTATACTTGTCTCTGAATCGCACGGCATTGATAGTGAGGTTGGAATCATTGACTGAGAATCTGCCATGGTTGACCGCACTTTCATTTAGTTTCCAAGAGGCTGTTAAAACTAATCCATGATTGTTTGGTTTACTTCGTGAAGCTGAGGAGCAAACCAATCTCACTGATGTGTCAAGAACAGGCGAAGAATTTGAAAGCGTAATGATTGGCCGAGTTGGTGTGTCTGAAAACAAATTGATCATGATTACATTTTATTTATGCTTGTAGACAGTTTTATCATTATATGAAATCGATTGTGATTGGCTATACACTAAATTATCTTACAAGGCAGTTGTACATATGTATTAGTAGTATAAATGTGTGAATAAAAAATGAAAAATGAATGGAAATTCTCGATCCACTTAAAATTTTCCCTTTCACGCCCTCCGTAACGAGGACGAATTTATCATTACAGGAAACCTTTGTGAACACATATTCATAGTATTTAAAAGGAGGAAATTAAAAACTGCGCAAATATGAATTTAACCGGCGTAGGGCGAAAGTTTGACTGGACGAAAATGTCCCGGTACATAGTACTAATCCATACCCTGTGATAAAATAATGTCTGAAAATATTCATTTTCCTGATTCATTTTTCTTAATCAAAATATTTTTAGTAAATTCGAATTCGTTAATATAACAATATTAGGTCTTCGGTATTTTGTTTGAGGCGGTCTGGGGGCGTTCCCTTTATTAACGCCATGGTGGAATAAATCCTTCCCATTATCTTCTGGCTCAGCTCTAAAATTCTAAAAGTCTAAGTTTGTAGTTATGATAACTCAAATTGCCAAGTAGCTGACATGCTCCAGGATTTACTAATAGCTGTCCTTTAAGTATAAAAAAGTATTACTTATCTGTAACCAACAACGAATTTTCTCCACATATAAAGTATGTTTGACTCACCAGTTACCACTAATATTAGCCCTCCAGGGATTGTATTTCCATTCTGTTGCACGGCGTAGTAGTACCCAGCATGCTCTGCTTTCAGGGGATTGAAGGTCAGCTGTGTATGTGTTGACGTCACTCTGACTGTTACACCATTCTCAGTTATATTGTTACCACCAAAAATAGCATTGTCATGGAAAGTGAAAAGTGTTTTTCTATTTAACTTAATGGATGATAGACCACCAGGGAGCTTTGGAAGAATCAATCTTGTCCCTGTACCTCTTTGTCTATATATGGCAGTTGCTATAATACAAGAAACAAGATAACAATGTGGCCCTACGATCTTATAAAAAACACTTCATACAAGATGCATGCTACTCCAACTTGTTGTATATGAACAGAGCCCATTTATTCAAGTTTAACTTCATAATTTTGTTTTCATTTGAACTACACAATAGTACATGTATAGTGAATCTTTTAAATAGCCTAATCTTTTATACGGTCATTACTCTGTACTTTCAGATCACAAATTTCCTTATCCCTCGTTTCAGAATACCGGGCCAACAAGTGTTATTTATATAAGTTGTTTAATAACGAGCAATATCGGCCGATCGCGACACATATACGGAAAGTACGGGAAAATGAATGTGAATTAGTTCTATGCTATATGAAGGCTTACAAAACTTTCGTCCTTCCGGTCGAACGGGCTGCCAAAAAAACCAACGGCAACATGCGTTGGTCGTGCCTACATTGATGCTCTTTTCTTTTGCACAAACAATTAATTTGACATTTTCAAAGAATACATTGTATTTTGGTCGTATATCTGGCAGATGTTAAGTTCAGAAACACTTCTACATTTTTAGCTCACCTGGCCCGAAGGGCTAAGTGTGCTTGTGTCATGGCGCAGCGTCCGTCGTCCAGCGTCCGTCGTCCGTCAACTTTTCCCTTTAAAACGCTACTACTCCTTAACGGCTTAACAGAGGATTTTGACCAAATTTGGTCTGGAACATCATTGGCCAAAGGTTTCTCAGTTTTGTATAAATAAAAGCCCTGGGGGCAGAGGTGCGGGGCAAAAAAGGGGGGAAATAGGTAAATCTTCCAAAAAAATATCTTCTCCATCTCAACCAATAAAAGGATTTTGACCAAATTTGTTCTAGAGCATCTTTGGACAAAGGAGCCTCAATTTTGTATAAACAGATGGTGTGGCCCCTCTAGGGGCAGAGGGGCGGGGCCCAATAGAGGAAATAGGGGAAAATGTATCTCGTACACTGTACTATACAAGTGAAGGGATTAACACCAAATGCAGTCCGAAGCATGATTAGGGACAAAAGAATCAAATTTGTATAAACGGAGGTGTGTGGCCCCTCTGGGGGCAGAGGGGCGGGGCCCAATAGGGGAAATAGATGAAAATGTTTCTCCTACTATATAAGTGAAGGGATGTAAACCAAATGCAGGCCGAAGCATGCTTAGGGACAAAATAATCAATTTTGTATAAACTGAGGTGTATGGGCCCCATTCTTTGGGGCAGATGGGTGGGCCCATTAGGGGAAATAGAGGAAAACATTAAAGACCCTTCTCCTTCTGTACCGATGAAGGGATTTTGGCCAAATTTGGTCTGGAACATCATTGGCCAGAGGGTTCTCAGTTGTGTATACAAGGAGGGTATGGTCCCCCTGGGAGTAGAGGGGCGAAGCCAGATAAGGGGAAAATAGGTAAATCTTTAAAAATCTTCTTCTCAATAAATAGAAGGATTTTGACCAAATTTGTTTTTCAGCATCTTTGGTCAAAGGAGCCTCAAGTTTTTATAAACGGATGGTGTGGCCACTCTGGGGCAGAGGAATGTGGCCCAATAGGGGAAATAGGGGAATTTTTGTCCTACTGTACAAGTGAAGGGATTTAAACCAAACGTGGTCTGAAGCATGCTTAGGGGAAAAAAGCAATGTGTTTAATTTGTATAAAAAGTTGCATGTGAGGCCCAACAGGGGAAATAGAGGAACATTGAAAATCGTTCTTCTTCTTTTTTTTTTAAAAATGAAGGGATTCAGTTGATACTGATAAGTCCGTATTATATACCAGGCATATGTATTTTGCCTTGACAAATGCCGAATTCGCGTTCACAAAATGTTGTGACGCGACTGTGACGTCACTGTTAATACGCGTCATCATATAGTGTTGACAATACATTCACTACAGTCAACTCGAATTTTCTGCTGTTATATACCACATTATTTAGAATATTTTACTTCAGTTTGTTCTTATCCCTACAGTTCATTGCATGTTTTTTGATTTGTTACTGCATTGTAGGCATGGACACATAATGGATAGCTTTGATGTCGTGTACGTATTTCATGCATTTATGTTACTTTTAAAAAGTTCTTCTCTGAAGTCATTTTAACACAAGTTCAACAACAAAGATATTTTCTTTCTGAATTTTTTAACTAACACAAAGATTTTTTTTTTCTTCTGAATTTTCATCTCGGAATATTGTCATAGTTTTCCGTTACCTGATTTTTAAGAACATGATTTATTTTTTTAAAGGCGCATTTTCTGTGCCATCTGCTTCTTCACCTTATCAAATTATTTAAGCGAAAAATATGCAGTACATTATCTTACAGTAGTTGTGTGTATATATGTTTTTTGTAATATGATCACTTTTGTCATCAGCATAATTGAATGAAAAACCCGGTGGAAATGCGGCATGAAATAAACAGTAAAGTATGATTATGGATAGGAAGATATTTCGGCTTATAACTGACATGTGCAAGTATAATACATGTAGTTTCAAGAGGAACACCAAATTAGGCTAGGTAAAAAAAATGTATAAATGTATTCATTATTGAATAAATGTTCTTTGTCTTTTTAAACTGGAGACAAGGCAGAGCCTCTTCAAAATGTACTGCATAATGTAATCATTATCATAATTGTTAAAATTTGCATCAATTCTGGAGTAAGATCTTTGATTCTTTTGAATGCATGTATTGACAAACACTAGTCTAAAGAATTGTGTAAATCAACTTTTTTATTTTCGTTCTTATACTCATTTCAGTACTTTACGGTACTATCTGAGAAAAACAACCAAATAGACCGGTAGTTAATACTAACAATTATTTTTAACTCCATACAGCCACTGATTTGAAACCTTCTTCTGATTTCTTGAGGCAATCCAACAGATCAATACAAATGTTTTTGACATTGCTATTAACAAGTGTTGCTAGATCAATTGAAATTCTGAGATGTTCATCATGCATGCTCTTAAATTATTCAAAAGCGATTCTTTTTGCTGTCAAGTTCATATAAGAAAAGAAAGCGATTAGCTATATGGGTTTTGTAATCCTTTGCTGACTGTCTTCATTACAATTGTTACGACTGCCCAGCATGTAACATCATGATACATTTTTAACAGAATGATTTACAAATAAAATCATATTTCAATAAAAAAAATAATGTCCCTTGAAAAAGAGTTATTACAGATCCAAAAAAATATGCAATTTGTGTATAGAGTTTTGCATCATTGCAACAACTAAGAAAATAAAGTCGAAGGAAAAAAATAGATAGAAGTACAAAATATCCCAATATGGACGGTATAATGATTTTTGTTCTTTATATATCCCTATGCAGATGATATATAGATGAGTGATTTAATATCGCCAACACTTGATTTGCAATTATTTCAGAGGTGCTTTGAAAACAACGAACTAGGGCAGATCCATTGCGTCAGGGTTCAATATGGGGTTAGGGCAACTTAGGGGAGACCGGGGCAAGTTCGGCCCTGGGGTAACTCCGGCCACTCCTGATAATTTTTGTCTTGAGCAAATATTTACAATTTTGAGGATCTTAGCACAGCAGTTAAATGGGCAGGATATTCATACGAGAAACAAAATGGCCGGAAAAGCACAATTGTATAATACTAAAATCCAGATTTTTTTTTTAGAAAGAGAAACATGACTTCACCTCTTTCTGGTTTTGCAAACTTTCTGTAAACCGAAATGCTACTTATTGATATCATACGTGTAACACGCCGACAGCTTCACATGATGGTATACATACAAGCCTAGCATTGACTTTCGTAATGCTATGATATACAGATTTCTTAGAATATCAATTCGGTGCAGGTTCGTCCTATGATACCGGGACAGGTTCGTCCCATGCCATATACGGGAAGCCTTGAAATTAGTGGTAAGATATGACGTTGCATACTTCATGACGTCATAATTATGCTATATCTAGTGTGGGCCGAACTTAACCCAGACATCATGTCCGAACTTATCCTAAGGCGGTACACATTAGGCCATACACTCTTCCGACAGTAAAAAGGTTGAATAACTCTTCAAATACGGACATGTTTGCTATTTTGTTACAGTTTTATGAAGGGCATGGGATTTCTTTGCCGAATGGTGTAAATACACATACATTTTAACAAATGCTGTCCAGAACGACTTTAATGAAAATAGGCCAAACTTGCTCCTGTTTACCCGATATCCGCTATTTTGAAGGAAAATCCCACAGGCTGGCAGGGGTTTGCGGAGGGATGAGGAATACTTAGCTACAACCCCCCTCCCCATCCCCCACAACCACAACCACCCCCACAACCACCACCACCAGCACAATATATATGTATATAGAATGGTGCCTCAATTGAATTATGCACGGATTCGATTTTAACTATTCTACTGACTGTACATAATAATAATGAAACAGTTAAATTATGCAGAAAACTGTATTATCATGTGTGCCCGCTGACTAGGACTCACCTATTTTAAATTAAGTGTTGTAAAATAAAGATTTATTAATATGTATTGGGCAAATGTGCAACTCCTACAATAATTTGTTTATTATGTAAAATGTATATGTTATACAACAATTATGGAACACATTATTAAAACTTATATTAACCACATTTGCTGCCGGGATGTTGGCGCTTGGGGTTTTTAATGTGGTAGGAAAACGGACTTCTCGAAGAAAACCCACTTGGTCGGGCAGGTCACCCCATACCATTTCACGTCCGATCGGAAAATCGAACCCCGGCCGCCTTGTTGAAAGGCAAGTGCGTTATCCACTGCGCCAACCGACCACACCAAATATCATAATTTAAAAAATAATGTCTCTTGCTATTAGTGTTTTTTTTTTTTTGTATCGGCTTAAAGTGTACAAACGATTTTTTGAGACAGTGAAAGATATATCTGACCAATTACACATGCATTTCTTGTTTTACGCCCGTCACTTATTCATCATAGAAAAAACGAACAAAACGTTTTAATGAAGGGAAGTGTTTCACGGTATCTAGGCCAAACAAAATCCTACATTGACCTTGTGTCTTTGTTACAATCCACATAAAGAGGGCATTTTGAAAGGAGCGTTTTGTTTGCACGTACAATGTAACAATATACGTACCTAGGTATATTTCTTTAAGTCGAAAAAGTCTCAATAGGATAAGTATATTATTTTTTATCAAATATTCTTGACAGTTACTTATGTGTATATATCCATGAAGACATTTGGATAGCATATATCAAATTCACTCCAATTGGTACTTTTACTTTGTACGAGTTTAGATTAGGAACAAGTTGACTCTTGTACTACTAGGGTTACACTTTCTTTATTGATGACCTACATAACCTTGGCGTAATCCTAAAGCCGTGATAGGGTATGGCTGTTGTCGACAGTACGAATTTTGGTGACAATATATATGCTCCAAGCTACCCCTGAAGGATTGAGATCGAGAAAAGAACACACCAGCTGTTACCAACTGCATGTGTTCCATGAGAGGTGAATACTTGTGGAACCACCTGCAGAATTGGGGATTGTCTTGTGTGCCTTGTGTTTCGGGACACAAAAGCGACCAAACAAATCCATATTGCAACGATTGCAATAGTTGTGATCTTAATATTTCTCTTTACCTCTAACTACCTTTTATTTCCAAGCGCCTTGCGTGGTAATAACTCACTTATGACTTTAATGTTGAATGTTACCATTATCCTTAAAAATCCATCGCAATGTTTTTCTTTAAGATTAAAGGGATTGCGGGGCAAATATGTTTTTGTTGTATTTAATAATGATAAATAAGCAAAATGTCAAAACTCTGATAAAAATTTAAACTGACAGTTTTAAAGTTCAGATCAACCATTATAACTTTACATGTTCATCTATATTGACGTTAAACTGACTCCTTTATCGTGTTATCGACTGTCAATCATTGTACGATGACTGAAATATGTAATCAACAGGAATTAAAACAAATGCTGTGTTGGTTTGTAGTCAGTCAAACCTGGGCCCCTATTCATGAAACCGTTGTCATACTCGAATTCTGTGTTCATGGTCATATTCTTGTTACGTTGATAACTTAAGCACACAATTCATTTTGTTGAATATTTTGGAGAAAAAATATAAAGAGGCTTCAAACCGAATAATGTGTTAAATGATGACACCGGACCTTTTGAACGTTTTACATGATTTAAGTGCATTGAAGGAAAGTTGCCTTGAGCACAGCACAGAATCCATGCTTGAGTATGAGTACAGTTTCATAAATGCGGTCCATTGGTATGGACTGTTGTATCGAACCAAACATTTGTCTTCAGCCAAAAGTTACAAACCTTTGAATTAATTACCTTATTGTCCATATGTAGCCAGAGTATCAAGTCCTATACTTTTGTACTTACTACATGACTTTTACAGAACAGGTATTTAATATTTTGATGAGTGACCGGAGAATTACCTGGCCTTTGCATGACACAGAAATATGTTATATGCTACCGTATGACCGTTATGAGGTAAAAAAAACTGGATATTATGTATTTGTTAATTGCATTCGTTTTGGTCCATAGCTCCCCTATGCATAGGTTATCGGACCTAAGCCATTCCACTATTTACACCAACAACGATTGTCATCGCACATCATTCGTCCATCGACCGAAACAATTGTGCGCAAGAACTAATTGTTACCGTTCGTACACGGTGTGCACAACGTGCAAACACCCTGCGTATAGCGCACATTGTGTAACGTTGTGCCATCCCACAACAACACATTTATTATCTAGTTATATTGACCAAACTAGCATTAACCTCTTAAATGTCTTTCAAAAAACTGTTGACGTACGTCGTTATTTTTTCTGGTTTTGTGACATGTTCGCTTCGAATTCCACCTACACCTTAAATAATGTGATACCAGAAGAAGAATTTGCACTAACAAACTCGACTTTCGACATTATTTGAGGAAAAAACCATGATATTCATATTGGGAATAATTTATTACTAACGCAGATGCCATACAGTCTTATGATATGCTTTTAGAACAGGCTTACTGTGAAAAATATTATGCAGTAATGACCATTACGGTTTTTTATAATTATTATCCCCCGCTTTCACCGAAACGAGGGATATTTATTTGGGTTTGTCCGTCTGTCTGTCTGTCTGTCTGTCTGTCTGCACCCTTCGTTTCCATGCAATAACTACAACAAATAATTGCGGACCCCATTTGGTGGAGTTATGGCCCCTTGAATAATGAAAAACGTCATTATCTGCCACGCTTCGTTTCCGTGCAATAACTACAACAAATGGTAACCAATTTGCTTCAAACTTGGTCAAAGGGTTAAATGCATTATATATATATAAGGGCTCGGCCAAGTTCGATGACCACTTTAATCGGAATCCATTTGGCAGAGTTATGGCCCCTTGATTAACGAAAAACGTCAGTATCTGCAGTTTCTGCTTAATAAACCTGATGACAATGTTTGTGTTCCTCTGTCTTTCCGCCTTTCTCGGGCACTCTTTGGCTTTCGTGTGATAATTGCTGTAGATACTGTTCAGATATTTTAACCAAATTCCGTATGCACATCCGACTCATGCTAAGTTTGCCAACCGATGTGATTTGTGCATATTTTCCGATAACAATTGAGGTATAGGTTGTTTTTTTTCTCCAAGTTTCAAGCTGTACATTATGTCTCAACAGCACGATACTTACATGTTTAAACCTAACCTCAATAATGTTAACCTACAATATATAATGCAAGCGGGGATATCAATTCCACGCATTTGCTTGTTATTTTCAAAATCGGAACATTTACTATTTTTATTTGGATGACGGGGTGAAAATCGGCGATTTATTGCTTAGGCGTTATGTCAGTATTGGAGTTTTGCAATGTTTTAAGGTGGATGACAGTCATAGGAAATACTATTAACGTAATTAATTAACTTCTTTGAACGTATTTCTTACATTTCCTTATAAGAAGCTATAACAGAGACGTATTTAACTATATAATACGTCTTCATGTTACGTTTCACCGCTATTAAAATAACAACCATGTGCTTTTTAATCGAAAATTAATTGCCAATAAAACCATTCCTTTCTATTGCTATGTAGTTGATGCGTTTCTTATTATCCAGACAAACTTTACTATGCTGCTTTGCACGAAAATTAAATCATTATTGAGAGGTTAAACTAAACTCACGCGTTGTTCCACCATTTTAGTAGTTTTGAATCTTTATAGGAATGATGAATTTGTAAATAACATGTTTCCAGTATCGTCTGCCAGAATTGGGTATACTTGTTCCGTAATAATCTTTCACAATTATTCTAATTCTGGTCTTGTGCAGTCACCAGTATACGGTTTGTATAAATCAGGTGCATGTTAAGCTCTGTTATTCATGCTTTCTATGTCGTTGCTATAATTGTTGTAGACATGACGAAGGATTAACCAGATAGAAAACTGGGGTTCAAAGAGATTTGTTGAGTCTCTAGATATATCGGCAGTACATATATACCAGACGTTCTTCGACGAGCTAGACTGCTTGGTCGCGCTTGTGGAACAGGAGATGGCAAAACATCGCCACCTTTCCTTTATATCTCGCATCACAAAGATCTTCATTCACCCGTTCAAAACGAAGGCGGATACTGGATTCTTGACCTTAGCAGATGCAATGTCACGACAAGTGATGGACTTTACTATGCTTGTGAACATTCTTGACTCTAACAGTAATTTGAAGTTTAAAGGTTCTGAACAAATCTCGCCGCAGTTTGTCTGTTTGTCTTTGGAGCCTATTTCTTCCTCTCATCCCACATATATTTCTGTATGACATTTTTATCTTTAGTAAATCATCTAAACAGACATTTGCTATATGGTCTTCTGTCTATGACATCACACTACCATATACTCCTCCTCATAATTCTAGAGTTTCACTCACTTACGTTATCTGCACCCTTGGATATGTCATGGCCAAACCGAAGGACCGCAGTAAGATGTTTGATGGCTTTTTAGGTTAGAAACATTACCGGTCGCTAGGCTGATATTTTGAGAATTAAAAAGGGCACATCCCAAATCCAAAGCAGTCAGCTCCACCGTTTCTCTACCGCGCGATCTTTTTATGTTCATCGAAGGATCGAACTAGCCTACATGTTTCATCCACAATGTGGTGCGTACACAGCCTTCGATTTCGTCATAATATATTCCAGGGTTTAAGAGACCGCGAGAGAGCATAGTGACTGGAAATGCGAGGGTACCTTTGAGTCTGTGTTTCTTTTATGTGATTTAATTGTCTGATGCTATTTTATGTTGTGTTTATCTTTCGTCCTCCTCTCTTTCCCGTCTTTACTCTGTAACAGTTTCAATATTTGCGTTACTGTGCTTTTCGCTGTCTTTGTCAATGTATTTATTTCCGTCTTTGACTCTCGATAGACGGTTTACAGTCATTTATGGTTTGTTGGTAATGTGTTCTTCCTTTTTTTTCTTTTTTTGCATACTTTTTTCAGCCGAGACATTGCCGGATAGATGTTCCAATCGTCGCTAGTCAGGTAGATATCAAATCATAATTTTACATGTTCCTGGAACTTGGATTCACGCCGATAACAGTGGATGAGTTTGACGACCACTACATAACTAAGAGAACTCCAGAGAAAATCGCTGCTTTACTGTTTAAGGAGACCAATCCCCGCCCAGCTGTGAATGCAATTCTCCTGACGATGCGGGAATGTGACATGGACACTTAATCCCTCATTAGAGTACCAACACATTCATAGGTACTGTTTTTGTTCTGTGAAGGTGAAACGGTTTGATTAAAATACATGTTTCCTTTTTAGCTCATCTGGTCTGAAGGACCATATTTGGTCTAAGCATCCTTGGGTGAAGGGGACTTAATTCTGTATCATCAGTGGGTCTG
>JAUMHH010191182.1:0-14119 GCA_032359455.1 Chlamys rubida
TGCATAAACCCAACTTCGTGACAAAATCTTCAATTAGTTGAAGGTGGTCACTATATGGTAGAACTAGAACTAGAAATATGTAACTACTGGTATTCAGATCAGATAGCCTTTATAACACTAAGCCAAATAATATACTCACGAACAATGTATACTCTGTGAATGTTCCATTCGTATACGAGGTTTTGTACTCGGTGACCTTTCAATGGTTATTATTCAAATAATTGGAGTTAGCATTTAACGATTTGTTATGTGCGATGATTTGTGCAACATTTATGATCGATACGACCATCCGAATAAAAAAATGATATCATCAGCAATTTAGATTTTCCGCTGAATAGTTTGTAAATTATATCGCTACGCGGGAGTCCGTAGCCGCTATTCACCGTGTCCGTCCTACATACTACCGACATCTTAACGTAACAGTAAACAACAACAAAAGAGTGTGTACCGTAAATCTCAGCCAAGCATTTTCAGTTTCAATGTTTTAAAGGGACTCCTTACCCAAACAACTATTTTAGTCCTACGTGTATATTTATAGCGCAAACGATCTGGATATATACTTTTGTGAGGAATTATTAGTTCATAGATTCATTAGTGATATATTTTACTTATTGTTAAAAAAAGTCAACGAAATGCGGATGCACCTATTTAGCATTTTCAGTTTCAATGTTTTAAAGGGACTTCTTACTCAAGTAACTATTTTAGTCTTACGTGTATGTAAATTTGTGTGAGAAATTATTAGTTCATAGATTCATTAGTGATTAACAGATTTATTTTAATTATTCGTCGAGAAATATTTGTAAGAAATACGAAATTAGGATCTGTCTATTTAAAACTGTAGTAAATCGATACAGAATGTCAAACAGAATAAACCTTTAATGCACCAAATGGCCATCTTAGTTAATTTAAGACTAATCAGTTGTACTGAATGTCAATATAATGAAACCACTCACCTGGGATATTTCAAAACATATGTAAATGAACGGAGAGGTGACTATGAAAAAACATATTATAACGTTACAACTCTTTGCTGCAACAGATCATTAATATTTAAAGTATTTAATGTGAACCGTGCAAGAATAAATTCAAGCTACAGATCAGTGTTGCGGCCGACCTCTGAACTGAAAATCCTCTAATAGAGTCATCAACCCTATAACGGTAAAATCACCATCAAAATTATTGATAAATTTCACTTTGGTGACAATTTAGTGTTCGTTTTTTCTGTGTCAGTAGATAAGAAAATGTCATTGTCTTATAATATTACCCTGGTAAGTATTGTGCCGTATATGCACCCAACCAGGGGTTTATGTTATCACTTAAATATAAATGTATGTTTATATCACATGTACTACACAACATGTACCCCTTGCACTATTTGCGCAACAACGTTTTAAAAAAGAAACTGTGAACAATGGTTCGACCAAAGCATTGCAGGTCGATATTATTGTATTTTTGAAAAAACAAACTCTTAGATACTTGAAATAATTTCTTTGTGCGCCGTGTGCATTGCCGTACAACTGTATTGATTCTGACTAGATTAAGCAAATAACGTATTGTGCTGTAACTATTTATTATGTAAACACGAAATATTTATGGATAAAAATATGAATTGCAATGCATGTTTTTTTGGTATAAAACATTTTTAAGTCTGTTGATGACACACTGCTTAATTCGTTTAAACAATAATTGGAAATGCTCACAAGCATTGGTTTTGACCTTTTCTCCATTGTACTTGTACTCCATGACACTCTATCAGAATTGATAGACGGCGACAGGAGAAGGACGGGATCTTCCGTTCTTTTGTTGGAATCCGATGGTGCAATGTTTTCCGTTATTCAAGCAATGGTTGTTTAAGCAGATGATGTTGTGATCTTGTAACATGCATGGCTATTGTTGAAAAATTAAGAAAAGCTCGTTCGTCAGCAATACTATTGCATGCTTGAGAGCCACAACACCATTTACAATAACACGTATCCTCAAATTCACATTTTAATTGAATTCTTAGGTTTGATTTAGTTATTTACCCGTCTAACGTTATTTTCTGATTTTTTGTTGAAAGAAGAAAACCCAGGGATGTCACAAAGTAAAGTTCATGGCATTAGTCAAATAAATTAAATATTTCATTGTACAATACCAGTTGTTTTACAATTATTCGAATTTCATTGATAGATACTGACCGTTTTGTATTAAATATTCTGTCCTCTTCAGTATTAAATGTAAATGAAATGAAATTCGGTTATAGTGTCCTGGGATATAAGAATGGATTAAAACGGACCTGCATGAGTATAATGCGATTCGCTATATAGATCTTCTGATCCAGTTATCGGCTATCGCTTTTGGGTTAGTAGGTCGACGTTCGTTTTTATTGACTTTGCTGCTCCTGGATATTTTCTGACATTCAAATGTTTTAGCAACAGCATGAATTGCAAAATATTAAGGCAAGTCACATGTACATATTCGACTTAGGATCTTAGGGTTTTTTGGGAGTCCCTGATCGGAAACTGTAATCCGATGGAGGTGCTGCAAAGATATCAGGAGGTATTGGCATAAGTTTGATGAAACGTTTGTGATGATATTAAAGAGAAATATGTTTAAATAATTGAAGAATATGTATCACTGAATGACACAGCCCCTATAAAACCGTACTAAATTCATATGTCGTTTATATCAGCTATGCATGCCATAGCCTAATTGTCGACGTCATTATTATTATCACGTCATAAATGTAACAGATGAATATATATACAATTTTACTTGAAACTAATACTAAATTGCTATTAAATTAAAATAATTTGTTTTTCTACGATATTAAAATATTTCAATAATAGTAATTATAATTATCAGCATTATAAACTTTTCAGTTTTATGACAAAAGTTTTCCCGCTTTTCATGTTCTTTGTCTTTGCTGTTAATGAAGAGAAAGAAATCAGCACTTGGTCGAAGATTTTTAATCCTGTAAATAAGTTATTGTGAGATGCTTATTCAACCGAAAGGTGAATTAAATCATGCGCTAATATATTTAGAAATACGCAAGGACGGTTTAGTGGGGCGAAAAATAGGTACAGTTTATAAACTTTGGCAAATACTAATAGTGAGTCACGTACCGGTATCGTAATTGATATAAATTGAAGTTGTTCAAGTGTGTAAGGTTACTCATACACAGTTCAAGTATTTGTTCCGTTTTTCATCTAAAAGTTATTATGAAAGTATACAAAGGAATCGGGTTCCTCTTTCAATTACCTTTCCACTAGATATACTGGGGCCTGATTGGGTAAACAACCTAACGGAAAATTCAAGTGTTTACATGCTGGTATTGGTCAATATTTGAAATAGTGTCGAATTTACTAATATGTCTTTGTCAATGTTTTACTAATTCAGTTTCGGTTACCTAATACACACTTGAAAAACTGAACGGGAGGCTCGTTGGGAGAAATAAAACAGATAAAACAGGCTAAAGTACCTATGACACAGACGCAATATTTATATTGCTTATGTTTACATATATTAATTAATAGGACTAAAACTAGTCTTGATATTCCATTTCAGATCTAAGACCTGTAATTTCAAATATTTATTTTAATATAAATATTTGGCTTGGTTAGACATTATCAAACATACCCTTACTAAATTATCATGCTTTCCTCAAATTGTGTCATATATTATTTTTGCAATTCCGTTTCAAGATCTATGTAATATTTCTGTGATAAGTCTTTGAAACTTGTAAATTCAAATATTTGTTTTAAGTATAGATATTTTACTCTGTGAAACTGATCAAATATGTTGTTACCAAACAATAACGCTGTTCTAAAGTTGTATCTTTCAATCCCATTTCAGCTCTATAAACTATTTCTCTTAAAACTATTTGAAACTTAAAAATTCAAATATTTATTTAGAATATAGAAAAAAATTCTTTGTGAATATGATCAAATATCCCTACCAAACTGTCACGCTTTTCACTTAAAGCTGTATAATACATTGTTCTTGCGATCCCATTTCAGATTTATTAAATATTTCTGCTATAACTCTTTTAAACTTGTAACTGCAAATATTAATTTAAAGTATAGATATTTTGCTTTGTTTATAGCCATCAAATATATACTTTAACCAAACTACATGTATCATACTTTCCTATAATTGTATGATAAATTGTTCTTGCAATCCCGTGTCAGATCTATACAATATTTATGTTTTAACTCTTTGAAACTTGTAAATTCAAGTATTAATTAAAGTATACATATGTTTGCTTTGTTCACATTTTATTTAACATATCCTTTGCAAAATCATGATTTCCTAAAATTGTATAATGAATCATTCTCGCAATGCTATTTCAGATCCATACACTATTTCTGTTAAAACTCTTTAAAACTTGTGAATTCAAATATTTATTTGAAGTATAAATATTTTGCTTTGTTGAACGTTATCAAATACGTATATCCTTACCGAACTATCTAGCTTTCCTAAAAATGTATTCTAGTATATACTTCTATCATTAACAGTAGATCCTTGTTTGGGCACTGACGCTATATACATTGGCAAACAGGAACGATTTTGAGATTGTATTGACAGGCACAGTGTGATTTCGAATCGTATTATATATCCTCTACACGAATCTAAATGCAATTTGTTGAAGGAGGATATCTCCAGATAATAGCCTACTCATGGTTTGACCCTGGCTATTATCTGTATACATACGTAATTAAAACGTGTAATAACGGTGGATATATTTCGTGTGACATAGCCACGCATCGGTACGCTATAAAGATAGTGTGCATGACAGTTTGTTGACTTTAGTAGAGCCGCCCTGTTGACTTAGATGTCGATTGGCTGACAAGTTAAACATTACTCCGGGCGAACCAAGGTAACAGCATATGCCAAAGACAATTTAATGAATCACAGTAGGTCAGGAGACGATTCACATAATAGTGCAGTACTCTTTTCTTTTTGTGAAGCACTAACGGCCATTACATACCTACAGGAACATGTCATTGGTGTCTGCTGATTATGACGAACACGCTGTCAAATATCTGGAATTCGACCTTAAATTGACATATGCAGCGTTCTCCCTGATCCCCTCACACTCTTATTATTAAACAATTTGGACGAATGCTTATAAAAGACATGTTTCCATTTGTCATATAACAAATATATATATTTTTGCTTGACACTACAGCACAGAAATATCCTACTGCAGACACAAATACGGCTTCAAGTTAATTAGATTGGCGTATGTCTATTGATACACATAATCAAAATATCTATTGCAGTGTGTATTGTTTAACCTTCATTTATTTTAAGGAAGTCGTTTAAGACGTTTAAGTGGTTTAGATCAACAATCGGTAAAAATTGCTACCCCTATCGATGTTAAATGTAGAAAGGGGGAAAGCTCTTGTACTCTTAAACTTGACCCCTCTTATCCTTCTCGCGGAAAAAAATGCTTGACATCGTCGGAGAGATAGTTTTTTTCAATTGCCTTCTTCATATAAGCAAAATGTGACGTGTATCATGTTTACACTGGCTTGTGTGTGTAGTTACAAGATCTTTATTTCTGTCACATTCTTTTGACATTTGATGTTGCATGGACGTTTAACTATGAGTAAAGCAAATATTTCTCATAGTTATGAGATTGCTATATAATGGTTATGACATACATGTAGTTATCTAGAAGTTATGAGACAGCAATCCCATAGTTACCACATAGGAAAACAGTAGTAGGTTGTCCTCAAAGCCTTCCGTACTGTTCAAACATAGCTAGCATTAAAGAAACTTTAACCAAACCCTAAATACCATATTAGTTTTACCACTAGAAGGTATATCCATTTAATATATACATTGATGATAGGTTTCCAATATCAAACGTTATCGGTGTTTACTTCTCGTACAACAGAGATAACTTGACTGATAGATCAAACACAAATCTATTTAATCCGTGATGGGATTTTTCTGGATAAAGATGTGTCTTACATAGATGATAAGGTTGATGTATGTTAAGGTTTGTTATCATTCCTGTCTTTATCGCTGCAATTACAAGATAGTTGTGAAATGAATATGCTATACTTACACACAATGACAATATAACTCGAGACATATTCGCTATTTTACTTTGTTTCCATGTACATGCTGTTTATTTCGGCGACTTTCCGAACGAGCAGAAAGCCATACATTCAATGTGACAATTTTGACAAATAAGAGACACATATCTCCATTATGAGTCGATGTTTTCTAACCTTATGTCATTACCTGCAACCCCATATATACAAAAATAACCTTTTTTTCAAGATGAGTATGTAACCATATTTTTCCAAGCAATTCATATTTTTGAGCTCTGGCATAGTTTTCCCTAAAGCCAATTTTCTTCTGTAGATATTAAACGCTTTTTTTGTATTCTGATTTATGAAAGAATTTTCACGTATGCATGACAACTTTTTGTCAGATGAGACGAATGAAAAACAGTTTGTCCCAGCTTCTGTGAAAATAGTAGTTTCAACTATACGTACAATGTACATATAAATAATATTTGTTGTGTTACTTTGTGCTAAATAAAGATTTATTTTGTATACCTTTGATAAAATAATAAATAAATAGGCCATATTCTGAAACAGTATTTTTCATGATACCTATCGAGTTGTAAACAGGTGCAATGATGCAAAAATAAAAATATTTTTACTTTTAATTTCGATACCCTTGACCCTTGAAAAGAATTTGGTTGGGGTACTATCTCGTCAGCAGAATTGTGTCTGGAAATTTTGTCGCCCACATATCGGTCAAAGAAAGGGATTTATGAGATAATAGATGTTTGTGATACATTTGCGATTTATAGACGTAACATAAAATATCTGAACTGAAGTTTACCTTCATTGTCACTTCTGTCCCAAATAGAGAAAAAAAATCTTAAAACAAACAGATTTAGATACATATTGTTTTCCTCTTTATTGGTCTGAAAATCGTTTTTTACAACCCGCTGAAATTTCCCGTTTTTTGTAGATCAGGGTCCAGTTTATATTTGTACAAACTATTGTTAATAACCATTTCGTAATTCTGTAAAATGTGTTGCCAAGCTACAAACGGTCAATAGCCAAATGAAATAATTTTTTACCAATATTCAAAGCATTAATAACAATCATGGATATGTTTAGAAACCATCTTGATATCATCTGAATCATGTGCCATTCATTTTTGGTGAGCTCAAAAATCAACCTTGGAGAGAAACTTATCTCTCCAGTAATTCAATTCGTGTAATTGCAAAGAAACCCCAGAGTTGGACAATTTTTTTCCTGTCAATAATATTGTGAATTATTTTGTTTCTCAATTTAGATGTAAAACAGTTACCTGTACTATTAGTTATCTATAAATGAGTTTCATATTAGTTATATTTATGCCTCTCCACTCATAACAAGAATAACTCAAACAAGAAATGTGATTGAAATGGCCACCCAAAGGGTGACAGTATATTTATTTTACTGATTAAGCCACCATGTGGCTTCTATCAAAAACTTGTGATTACTTTAAAAAAAACACATAAATACAAAATGGTTGCAAATATACCCAATATGGTAGCAACTACAATCAAAATATAACTAAAAACCTTAGCTAGCCTAAGTTGGGTTGCCAAAAAACGCCTTTTAGGTCTTTGATTAAACAGCCTAGCAAACTGTGAGGTAAACAAACCTTTGTGACGACTCTGTCCCTTTAGATATATTGAGGTTCATATACGTTGTAATTGTACAAAATCAAACTTTTAAATGGCCTCCACTTTGTACTAAGGTCGGGAACAAAATTGGTTTTGCTTACTAGTCTTATCTTTGGAACTATTTAACATTCACAAGTGTATGATGTCAGGTATTCAGGAAATAACAATTTAAATGGTCGTGATTTGTTTGTCTTCCCATGGTGATTGATATCCCTGATAATATCGGCGTATAGAAATCCTATAGGGTGTCTAAGAGTTATCGATGTACCATGTGCACAAGCAGGATGTACATTTAAAACGATATGTCAACTTCTTATAAAACTTTAGAAATACAAGTGTAATGTATGTTGTATACTTTACATTTATTTTCATATATTTCAAATAGTGTTTTATTTATTATACGGCAACTTAAAATTTGAAATTGAAATGAGAAAATTGTGTCCAAAACAATTATGTTATTTTGTCAGTTACATGGGAAATATACAGTCTTATTTAGGATAAAGCAAACTTAAAATTTGAAATTAAGTAGAAAATGTTGTGTCCAAGATAATTATATTATTCTGTTAGTCACCCGAGCAAATATTTGAAATCCTACGTTTTGTATAGACATGCGTATGTTATGTTTATTTATAGTTACAAGACATATACTAAACAATTAATTTGTGGTACCCGTTATTGATACATTTGTATCATATTTTTGTTACTTTTGTATTGTTTTAATGCTACAAAATATACAGACCGAAAGAGGGGAGTTGTGGGCATTAATGTAAAGTTTTCTTCAAATAAGGTACATGTAGATAAATAAGTATTACATTCATATGAGGGTATGTGGTAGCGTCCATTGTTACCCCTCGTAATAGCAAACTTATAGCCTCGGGTGACCCTATTTTAAATCCGTCCTTAAATGATCATAGCTGTTGATAGGACGTTAAACAATACTTAACCAAACCCTATTTTAAATATACTATTTGTATACTATTTATATTGAGGGTTCATAAAAGAGTCTCATAGTCCCCACTCTCTATCTGATTAGTCAGCGGCCACGCCCTTAATCCGGTTATATCCTGTCAGTAACCACACCCTATGTGTAAGATATGTGTTCTATTAATAGAAATATACATATATAAACACGGACAATCAATATAACACAGTTGTTAAGACACATATAGAGAGGCAGTTATATAAACAAGCACTATATCATATATATATTAAGACGTATGTTAAATAGGCATTAAGACAGTTAAACTTGACTTTTGACTTAAAAAGACAAGCACCACTGTTACATACACAAGCACTATTTGATATAATCATTAAGACGTATGTTTAATGGCCATTAAGATAGTTAAACCTGAATCGAGCCTTATGAAGACAAGCACTATTACATAACCACGCACTGTATGGTAGTTATGACGTTAATTAACAGACAAGCACTGTTTCATAAATAAGCACTATTACATAGACATTGAGACATTGAGAAGTATGCTCAATATAATTAAGACAGTTTAAACAGACATTAAGACTTATACAGACAACTTTGTACTCAAATAAGCACTTTTTCAAAAATGTCTTAATATTTTATTGTATAAAACAGCAGTCTGAGTATCTATGTCACAGTACTTGCATTATATTAGATGCATATATAACAACAGAGATCTACGTCAAGATGTTTATCAAATCCTAATGTCGTAAACTTACTGAAACAGGGCAATATCATAATAATAAAACCATACCTGATTAAAAGACCGAAACCAAATTAAAACCATGTCATTAATTTAATATTTGCTTGTACATTTATGACAATATAGGTAAAATATCAATACTATGTGTTACGAAGAAAAATTGACGATAAAACAGCATTTTTGATAACAATGCATTGGGCCGTGTCCTCATTAAAATAACTTATTAACGACGTGTAGGTGCTAACGTGTAGTGATCGACGTATGATCAATATAAATTATCTTGTTAGCGTCACGGATGCTCTATTGTACAGTCTAACAGGTGACTTAAGTCAGGTTTACTCAATTGTGGAAGTCTTACAGGTGACGTAAGCCGGGGTTAGTCCATTGTACATTCTTACAGGTGACTTAAGCCGGGCTTAGTCCATTGTACATTCTTACAGGTGACTTAAGTCACCGGTACTCCATGGCGCCTTACAGGTGACTGAAGTCAGGGTACTCCATTGTGACAGTCTTACAGGTGACTTTATTCAGGGTACTCTATTGTTCATTCTAACAGGTGACTTACGTTACCGGTACTCCATAGCGCCTTACAGGTGACCAAAGTCAGGGTACTCAATTGTACATTCTAACAGGTGACTTACGTTACCGGTACTCCATAGCGCCTTACAGGTGACTAAAGTCTGGGTACTCCAATGTAATGTCTAACAGGTGAATTAAGTCACGGATTACTCCATTGTATAGTCTAACAGGTGACTTACGTCTATTATAATGTTCTACATGTGACTTAAGTCACGGTTATTCAATTGTTCTTTCTTACAGGTGACTTAAGTCTAAGGTACTCCATTGTGTCTTACAGGTGACATAAGCCATGTTTACTCCAATATACAGTCTTACAGATGACTAATTCACAGTTACTCTATTTGTACAGCTCACTGGTGACTTACGTCACGCGTACTATATTCTAAAGTCTCCTCCGTGACTTAAGTCACGGATACACCATTGTACACTCTTGCGGGTCAATTGGGTCACGAATACTCCATTGTATTCTTACAGGTTACAGGTGACTTCAGTCAGAGTTACATACTTGTATAGTGTTACAGGGGACTTAAGTGACACTCACATGTACTCCAATATACAGTCTTACATATTACTTAAGTCACAGGTACTCCATTCTATAGTCTTGCCGGTGACCTAAGTAACGATACCCCAATATACAGTCTAACAGATGACTTAAGTCACAGGTACTCCATTATATAGTCTTACCGGTGACCTAAGTAACGATACCCCAATATACAGTCTAACAGATGACTTAAGTCACAGGTACTCCATTCTATAGTCTTGCCGGTGACCTAAGTAACGATACCCCAATGAACAGTCTAACAGATGACTTAAGTCACAAGTACTCCATTCTATAGTCTTGCAGGTGACCTAAGTAACGATACCCGAATGTACAGTCTAACAGATGACTTAAGTCACAGGTACTACATTATACGTTCTTTCAGGTGGCTTAAGTTACCGGTATTCCATCAATCAGCCTGATAGGTGACATTGGTCCCCGGTTCTCCATTGTCTAGTCTTAAATGCGATTTAAGTTTCTGAAAATTCATTGTAAAGTCTTACCTTTGACTTAAATCATGGGTAGTCCACTTTACAAGCTGATTAATGACATCGGTCGTTGGTACTCCATTGCACAGTATCTGAGCCTGAAGTTCATTGGTGTTCTCGCAATTGAAGCACAGTGACGGTGTGACAGAAAGGTTTATTGCACAATCAACACGAGCTCTGGCCAAACCTCGATGGAATTGTGAATATATTACATACAAAAAGTGTATATGTATATTTTATACATATGAAAATGTACTGATGCTGTTTGTTTTGTTACCGGTTCACAGTATCTGCTCTGCATTACCAATAACCCATTTATTGGTCTATTATGCCTGTGAAAATATGCTAATATAATGTTGTAACATATGTTTAAAAGTGTCATACTGCAGGATACAAAAAGAATAAAAACAAAATTTAATTTTTCACTTTTCGAAAATTTTGTTTAACGTTATTGTATCTTTTCATTTTTTGAACATTTTGTTTACATTCCAGTGATTTTGGTACTAACGAACTCCAAAACATTCATGACCCCTCCTTGGTACATATCAACGCTTGACCTCATTTGGTTGGGAAAATCAATCGGTACATACTCTGTTTGATTTCAAAGGTTTGGTAGAGATATCGAACTACGATAAACTTGATTTGTGCAAATATTCTGCTCCTGTATACGGCCAAATTATCACCGATAACATATTTTGTTTTATAGTGCAAAGCTACCCCGATCTTAGAGAATTAATCCGGTTGAATTGAACCCAATTTTCTAATCAATTGCCCATGTATTATTTCAAAACCACGCGACGTATAACACTATTGGCGTGCTCTTTCATATTTACGGGGACTTTAAATCTTTCTTAAGCACCTTGTCGTTATTTGTATTGAATATTAGGAGTTATCCAACACATCATACACCTGTTCAAATTACTAGGTTCCCATTACGCTGATCAGGAGACCTATCGATTCGTACACGCGATTAAAATATAGTTCCGCATACCATAGGTGTTATCTCGTTATCGGCGCGGAAGGATATGCAAGTTGTACTCCAAGGAAACAAAGACAGATAACATATCCGGTTACCAAAGTTCAAACACTTATCGTCATATGTACTTGAATCTACGCAGTCTCTTGACCACAGGGGCAGTGACGTCATTCGAGTTCCGGAAAGTTTTGAGTCATATAAATGTTAGCATGTGTATTTACATTAATAGTAAACCAAACTATATTGTTCTGGGTTATGAAGCTATACCCGTGATTTAATCAAACACTACACACATTTAAAAGTTCGTATTGTGAACCTATTACACCTAGTATAATCCCAAATTAATATGTACGTAGATTCGTAGGATATATTGGAAAATATTTAAAACTTATTTTTTAGGATTACGCCACAAAGACAAAGTATATAAACTCCCACACCTCCGCCTCAAAAAATATGAAATGAACTTCGTTCTTCGATAAATCATGTTTCTTGCACACGATATTTACTCATTTAGATTTTTAAGTGAATGAAATGTTAGTGCAGAATCTATTCAAATAATATTATATTTTTACACAAATTACGAGTCATTTCGTGTCTGATAGACATTTTCTCCTGGAATTTGGATATTCAAGAATCTATTTCAAAAATCATTTTTGCTATTTGATTGATTTTGACCTGCAGATTTACTAAACACGATTGCAATGTTGACTATTCTACGTATCAACATTTCCTTCATGGTTAAAACGCATTTTCATTCTTGGCTGAAAGAAAGCTAAGGTCGTTCTGTGATCATTTCTGGTCATAGTATTCACAGAATAATGATATTACATTATTATTGAATTAATTTCAAGGATAGGGATTGGTCATTCTTTATCAATATGACTTTATTGAATGTTTAAAAAACATTCTTTCGTGTGATTATTTTGATTGATCTTCTTTTAACACGTTTTGTATAAATATAACCATGCCTCGAAAATCTCACCTTGCTAACCCACTTATCGGCTATGTTTGATAACAAACGTGTTTCCGTCCCGTTCCATACCTAGTCTGATAAACTGTAGGCGATTTCAGGCATCAATGTGATCCAGACATATCGATCGACACTTGATAATTGAATCCGTCTAACTAAAATCTAAACCAAACATTTCTAACACGACATTTGTACCTTGGTATGTTTTATTTGAAAATATTTTACAATATCTTGAAAAGGTGGCTCGTTCGGGTCATACCGGAATTTTCCCTTCCAAAAAACCCCGTCGTTGGTTTAAATTTAATCTTGGCATAGGACGGCAAAGAGGAATTCCATTAACTCATAAATCATGTTTATCGGGAGCGCCCTTTTGTTAAAAGTTCAGCGTTTATCTGCGATTTTTCCGCGACAAATAGAGATGTGTTGTGTGGTAGCTAAGAAATAGAGAGATAAATGGCTGAGACGGATCAATGCTCGATTTTCAACCAAGTAAAATTAAATCGAACGCCATTAAATGATAAGTGATTGCATGGCTAGCGTTAAATCGAATTTATTATTATTGGCAGTGCCGCATAGTGTTTGGAGATTAAAAAGGACTTTCTAGGGGTCTAAGCACTGTACGGATGACACAATGGCTCTGTTCCATGGCTACTGATAAGTTTTCTCTTCAATTTGACCGGTCAAATCAAGTTCATAATGATGGTGCTACTTCAATTGACAATAAAATGATTTACTATATGATAGAATCAAGTGAACAAATAGTTAAAAATGATACAGCCCATCTGTTCTTATTAATTATTATTGCAATAAATCATTTCTTGCATAATCATCATGGATATGGATTATATAATTACAATCAACTTACTTTCAATATTTTTTTTTAAATATTATAAATCACATCTTTTTTTGTATTTAAAACCCTGATGTTCTCATTCTGAAACGTGTCGAAGGACAAGAAAGATAAGACAAGGATGATGTTGTCCGCATTTCTCTTTTAATAACTAAAGCCAGTTTCTAGGACAATCCACGTCAGCAATTGACCATAAAACTTAGAATATAAGAGAGTTGCTCCCCAAATGTACTAAAATGAACTTGATATTTTGTTTGGTTTGGTTTGGGTTATCCTGTTTAACGTCCTATTAACAGCTAAGGTCATTTAAGGACGGCCTCCCCTGTGTGCAAGATGCATGCGTGTAGTGTAT
>JAUMHH010191193.1:0-14118 GCA_032359455.1 Chlamys rubida
TGAGTGTGGTAGCCACCGTCTTTAAGATAATGAGTGTGGTAGCCACCGTCTTTAAGATAATGAGTGTGGTAGCCACCCTCTGTAAGATAATGAGTGTGGTAGCCACCATCTTTAAGATAATGAATGTTGTAGCCACCCTCTCTTAGATTAGAATCACGTCCTATAATCTATGGCCCATGTTAATTTAGGAATGTGCGCAGCCCTCGATTCAGGGAAACCAAGAGAAAGCAGCGCCTTGCGAGGTAATGTATGGATGGGCACCGACTGACTTCTCCATACCTAGTTCTTATCTACATTGTAGTTGATAACGCATCTTCACCTCACAGGCACTGACAGAAAATCTGCATGGTTTTACAGGGTGAATTTGTGCTGAAAAATGTAACTTTCTTAACAAATAGCCCATGCCCCCCCCCTCCATCCATCTGGGTATAAAAAAGTCTGTCCTAGATGTTTCCATGTTCAAATCCTGTTCTTGTCAATTACATCTTCCCTCTTCATGTACATCATTACTGGTATTAGAGGCCAACACAAAACAGGGTACACCTGTTAAACAAACACCTGAGGGAGTCAATTTAAGCGTTTTGTTTTCTCTAAGTTTTTTTGTTCCTTTGCTTGGTGTGTCGGGTGGTAGGCTTCAGGATTTTATCAGGGTTCCTGTGGCCTTTTTAATGCCTCATCCTATTGGTTGTACAATAAAAAAAGCAAGAATTCCATTTATTTTACAACTTGCCCATTAAATTTATTACCATATTAGCTAATCGATTGGTGCAATGACTTGTGCCGTTTACCCCTGATAAACCGCTCATCTGTTTGGGTGTATGTAGGACCGCGATACCGACCCGGACCAGGTTGAATCTCACTGCAAGCCCAAATCTCCAAAACTGAAACCCAAGATGTCACGCATGCGGAGCCGCTCATACCGAGAAAAACAAGCCAAGAAGGACGAGAAACAACTCGTACGACGCAATAGTACCGGAGTGGTTGAGGGCTCGGTCAGTAACCAGCTAACACTGTGTGGTATTGGACTGACCAGACTGATTTGCATATTCATATATCATTAGGCTGACCAAACCTTGCCAGCATACATTTACCCATTTTTTTCTTGCGCCTTTCACTCAGCTAGCTTTTCACTGCACTGTTTTCTTCAGTCTTTTTTCTCTTTTTTTTTTCTTATCTTTTTATTATTTCTCTACTTAACTTTGGTGATTATTTTTCTAAAATAATGATCTAATAACACATATGTTTTGTATAATTATATATTGTAGATTTAGATGTGATTTTTTTGACACACCACAGGTTGATTTGTATACAGTGTGTGCACTTTAAAATGTGTTATGTTAAAATGGAAGGGATTCTAGTGACATTGGTACACTGGTACTAATCTACATTTCACACTTAGCACAGTCATACACTGAGCATGCTCTAAAGCTTGATTGCACTCAGTTCGGAATGCAACAGGTCACCTATATAGCTAGTGCAAGTTCATGCTCCAAAATGTCATAGAGAAACACATCTTATAGTGAAAACAAGAACATTATAGAAAAAAAAATAAAAAAAAAATTAAGGGGACTGGGAGTAATGATTAAACAGAAATATTTAAAAAGATACTTGAATTCCTAGTTTTTCTTAAACATAATTTAATTGTAAATCCTAGACATGTGTAAGTTGAGCGAACAGAAACATTTTTAAAATGGATTTACATTATATTTGCAATATACTAGTTTTTCAAAATCATATTTTTAAATAATCATTAATCCTAGACATGTGTAATTTAGTTATTCTTTGGGAGAAAACAGTTTTTGCGGTTTAGTTGGTAGGGTGCTTTGAATTCTGTTATTCTTTCCTTATCCAAGATTACTAACTTTTCTGATATCTTAGTCAGTCTGGTTGTTGGTATCAACAAACTTACTTTTTTTTAATGATTTAAACATCATTAGTTACATATAACTAATCTAACATTACTTTTTAATGATTTAAACAACATATAACTAGTTTAACATTTGATGTACACTAAAAAAGATAATGCTGATATTTATTGAACAGTTTCCATTAATAAACCTTTATTGAAAAAAATGTTAATGACTGAATTAAAAATAAATGATTGTAATTAGACTGATATGCATTCAACATGTTTTAAATACTGCAATATGTGTAGGGAAAAATCTAAAAATATTTATGGTAAGTAATTCCATGTTGGAAATAATAGAGTTGGCACTGGTGATTTTTTACATGAAATAAATTATTTAGGGTAAAAAATGTTATGAAAATAACATTTCATATATTTTACTTACAGCTGGCACTTTGTAAAGTATTATTAGTTTTTGATTGACACCAATGTATTGTCACTTGGACAAGTATTATTTACAAAACACAAATGATTTATTAGTTGGGCTAACTTTTTCACTGTTTGCTGATCAGTTTCAAGAAAACCTTATTTCAGAAAGATGGAGAGCTGGATTGTTATACTTGTAAGGTAGTATATGTCTGTTACATAATGAGTGTTTGTTATAATAAACCCCTCCCCCAAAGGTAGGGCGAGGGGGTATACCCCCAAAGGTAGGGCGAGGGGGGTATACCCCCAAAGGTAGGGTGAGGGGGTATACTAGAATCATAGAATTAGCTGGTCTATCTGTCTATGATAGCCTATCTGTGGATAAAAGTGGTTTGCAATGGGTAATTTAAATCCTCCTTAATTGCCAATTTCAACAAAACTGTGTATATGCTTGATCGGCACATCTTGTACAGTAAGTACTTGCTCAGCTGGTAAGTTATTTCTTCAGATTTGACTTTTTCCCCAGAGCTTTTGCCTTTTCTTTCTATTTAGTCATTTTCAAGCCCTGGAATTTGAATTGAGCTTTTCATTATTCCTCAGTGGTCTCAGTATTTTTATGCCGTACTGCGGCGTCCGTCGTCCGTCAGTCAACTTTTTCTTTTGAACGACTTCTTCTGAAGAACTGGAGGACCTACGGTCATGATATTTGGCCAGTAGGTACCTGAGATGGAGTGCTATAAACTTTCCTCATTAAAATGACCTTGACCTACTTTCAAGGTCACTGGGGTCAATATGTTAAAAATTTCAAACAACAATATCCTAAGAACCATTTGAACTAGAGTCATGATTCTTTGGTATGTTATATAGACCAGCAGTGCGAATCTTTTTTGTAATTACAGTCATGAGGTCAAAGGTCAATTTTAAGTGCTAGTCAGGGGTCAAATGTCAACTTTGGTTAAAAGCTTTAACAATCATCTTCTCAAGTTCCACAAGGCCCAGGGTCATGATATCTGGTCAGCAGGTACCTGGGATGGAGTGCAATGAAGTTTTCTCATTCAAACAATCTTGACCTACTTTCAAGGTCACAGGGGTCAAATATGTTAAAATGTTCAAGCAACTTGTCCTAAGAACCATTTGAACAAGAGTCATGATACTTGGGTAAGTTATGTAGATCAGCAGTGCGAATCTTTTTCTCAATTACAGTGATGAGGTCAAAGGTCAACTTTAAGTGCTAGTCAGGGGTCAAATGTCAACTTTGGTTAAAATCTTTAACAATCTTCTTCTCAAGTTCCATAAGGCCCAGGGTCATGATATCTGGCCAGCAGGTACATGGGATGGAGTGCTATGAAGTTTTCTCATTAAAATAATCTTGACCTACTTTCAAGGTCACTGGGGTCAAATATGTTAAAAATTTCAAACAACAATATCTTAAAAACCATTTGGACTAGAGTCATGATACTTGGATATGTTATATAGACCAGCTGTGTGAATTGTTTTCTTTATTACAGTAATGAGGTCAGAGGTCAACTTTAAGTGCAAGTCGGGAGTCAAAGGTCAATGTGGGTAAAATGCTTCAAAATAAAAATTTCAAATTTCAAACAACATCTTCAGAACCGTTTAAGAGATGTTAAAAATGTCTTGTGTTCTAGTTACCAAATTTGGTCTTAAGTTACCTATATTTCAGTTTCATGTAACAAAAGAAACAGGTTACTATTATATATTCATGTTCCAAATGAAGAAGTATTGAATAAAATAAGTTACATATTTGAATAAAATTTACAGAGTTATCCTCATTCTCCAACTGTCTTTTTACCACAAGATGTCTGCCTTTCTGAGGTTGCCCGAATACATCCCTTCAATACATTGCTAATATCCTTCCATTCTTGTCTCTCCAATCTCCAGTAATACTGTACCTTCTTCAGAAATTTCAAGATTTCTTCAAATGCCATTAACTAATCAAATTATGTTTGAAAGCGTTAACAAATAGAGAAAAACCCGTGTTCTAAATCAGACTTGACATTGCCGGGATTTGTCGCTAATGACACGTGCTTGATATTTGCAAAGTGTTCTTTGCCAAATGAGACGGGTTCTCGAGAGATGTTGATGACATCGACGGTTTCAATTACGGATTATCGTAACAAAAGAACGGACTCCTTATGACATCATTGTTTTAATTGTCAGGCCACGTGCCAAAGCTGGATCTAAGTCATATCGGGACGAAGGAATTACTCCCGAATCTAATTGGTACTTTTTTTGTTTACGACAAATTCTTGGCCAAAGTCTTAGTTATCTTTAATTAAATGACATTATCTTTTTACCTTGCTGTGCCCATGTTGCAGCGCCACTCTGATGCATTTGTGAGGGAATACACATTTTGGGTAACGCTGTCGTTACAAGGACATGAAATGCGTGTCAAAAGGGACCCTTATTATAACAAGAATCTCTTAAATGTTGGTATGGAAAACCTAACCTGATATCGATAAAAGGGTATATTCACTCCCTGCTTTGATTCTTATTTCAGCGTTTGATATTCTTTAGCGATACATTCATCGTCCTGTAACTGCTTGAAAAGAAACCTTTTTTTAGCATTTTTAATTTCTTAACGGTGCTTATTCTCAAAATGGATGTTCTATTTTGTTTTTAGAAACAGATGGTATTTAAGAAGAATGCGTTCATAAATGATTCTGTAAATAATAGCAATATAATTTGCAGCCAATAGTGCGGGCTTGGCACTGAAATCCATTAGTAGGTGTTTCGCGATAATGAAATTATAATAAAGATGGTATGCTAAACTGCATGCCTGGATTAAGTGGTTTTATGCTATACTTACACACATGTTGAATGTGCAAGATGACGTTAATAGCAGCAAAGTAATCAATTACAAATGCCTTAAAGGTAGCGTGCCAGAGACCTATATAATGACGCTGCTTCTTGTTCACATTTTGAACCATGTACAATTGTATATTATTTAAACATACGATACATGTTACTTTGCTTGTACTAGTAAAATGCACTGCTCTATATATTTCTGGAAGTGTAGATTGCATTCCATTGTTTACACCTTTCCGATCATCAGTAAGTAGATTTTGTGGTATGACTGCTTCAAATCTTGCCTGGCTTATTGTTATAATATCAATAAATACGTTATCAATAAAGATGCAGGCTCCAAAAGGAGAAGCATATGTTTTATTTTTTGCAAATATAGAATAAAGAAGGCAGCTTATGTTTATGTTATATATATTTTTGTTAAATATGACATTTGTATACTATATAGATAATACATCTTTAATGGTCATAACACAGTTAGAATAAGTATAAACCGTTAAAGGTTATCAATATAGTATTTAAATCCGCCCCAAGATGAGGAACAACATTGTCGTAACACGCATGCATTTATGGTTAAGAATAATAGCCTTTCTCTTCCCCGCTTTATATTTCCTTCCTAGTTTGATAAAAACATTCTAAGATATCGTTGGCTTTAATATCTTACCATAGCATGGTAAAGAATTGGGTCTGAGTAGGTCCAATTCAAACAATGATTATAAATAAGAAGTGTTGCATTTTTATTTTGATGCAAATATATGTTGGAATTCTATATGAAAAATGTGTTTATTCTTAAAATAAAAATAAATCTCATGGATCACTTTGTTGTTTGCAACTAATCAATTCGTCCACTCGTTGTAAATGTCACCTGCTTTGAAGTCATTTTAACGCGTATATGCATGCCCAGTTTTGTAAGGGTATGGTTAGTTAAAATACTATTGATAGTAATTCATTAGTTTTTTTTTCAAATTGTATAAAATACCGATGTTTTGACTTGTCATGTGGAAAGATTGTTCCAGTAAAATAACACAAGAAATGATGTCCCCTATTCCGGGATACGCGTCAAACGACCGTTACATTTTATGGGAGAAAGATTGAGCCAGCGTGTCTGGGGAGTGGCAATACATCTCATCAAACGAATGTGTTCATTTTAGCAAATAATGTAGGATTGAAACTTATTTGTACAATCTAAAGGATGATCAGAATAAAGGAATGTAAAATCCAACAGCCATATTAAGCGATACTTTAGAAGTTGTTTTGCATACTTCTTCATTTGAAGTTCAAACGCTGGTCAAATGTCACACGCTAATGACGTAAATGAGCACAAGTATTGTTCATAAATGATTTTTATATTTATATCTTTAAGGAAACAATATACGCCCCACAAATCAGTGAAAACCAGATGGAAATGTATGTTGACAGTTTTTCAACAAATCACATACATAAGTGTCATAAGCACATTAGTATTGATTGCATTTCAATATTTTTCATTCCAGCGTGCATGGGGCGGTTCCTTGCCGAAGACGTGTTCGCAAAAGATCCGTTGCCTCCATTCCCGGCTTCTGTCAAAGACGGATATGCCGTTCTAGGTAAGACATGCGCAAGTAAAATGGACATGCGTTATTGTTGTTTGTTCGCAAGGAAAATGTGCATGGTAGTTTGGAGATGTAAGGTACTGTGCTGGTATTTGTAAGGTAGTCCAACGATTTCCAGTTACTTCATACAGCTTCTTCTACCGACCATTGTCATATTCCAAACATAAGGCTCATAAACATGATTGAATACACAGCATTATCTCCTGACGGGCTGTCATAAGACAGTGGAGGGACAGAGACAGACGCTGTTCTTGGTACTTGTGCTACAACACTTGTTTAACCGCAGTTGTTGGTTTCTTAGACCCACCACACATAAACGCATTCCTGTACCGTTTCAGTTGTAGTATAATGGCATGGTGATTTCTATCTCCCGGTACAAACATCTCGAACTCTCTCAGTGTTACACAGTTTGATTATCATTTACCGCACGGTTTTAGTTTGAAGATCGCTCAACTCAAAGACCAGATTATGGTAAACAAAGCTTCGTTCAAACACAAATAGTCTATGGAGCCTATTGTTTGGAGGGCATTTGTCTGGCCGCAAATGCACACACCAGCTACTTTCGAATCAAACAAAACAGTTATGTGTTTTTTCTGTTTCATTTCTGTGTAGCAGTAGAACAAGAGAAGACCTCGTTAGCCCCACTGTTCCCTGTGATAATTCACACTGTTAGGCCAATATATCCAGCACCACTGTGATGCTCCGTACAATGTCGTTTGTCATGTTATGTTTGCTCAATCTTCAGACCACAAACATAAGGTTAACCTTAGTTTAAAATGGTACTTTTTGTAGTAATACAGACTTTATACAATTCAACCACTCGTACACTCCTTTTACAATTGTTTTAAATTCGGCACTTCATCCATCATTTTAGTATTTAGCCGACTTTAATGAGATTATTTGCTTTACATTTAAAATGGTTTTACATTCTGAACCTCATATCATCTATAAGCTTACAGTTTCCATCAATATTCTTGGATTTGAAATTTCCATCATCTACCAAGAAACTATTACTTCCAACATCATTTATTTCTTACACTCTGTATGCTAGTTTTAGATATTGCACTCTGAAATATTGTTTTTGCATTCACATTTCTTTCTACTACAGATGAACAATCTTTATTTAAAAGCGTAACGTTTAACACGAACGGTAATAATAAGTCAAAGAAAACGAATTCGCTAGTTGGTTGAATATTATTAAGATAAATCAAAGACAAATTCAACTTATATTAAGGCATATATTAAACAACTGAATAGTGAGAGAAGTTAAAACCGTCTAGCAAATGAAGAAACTGATACATTTGTACTAGGCCAGTGTTGGATATAACATCATGGCAGATAACAGTATTGTGAGAGTGCCATCAAAGAGTGTGAGTGACAGTGTATAACACTAACGGTGAGCAGAGGGAAAGCATGGACCGCTATTTGGTACCATGGCGATACCAACATCTGTCAGCCTTTATGACTTTGATGTGTACTCTGGTAGAACGTTAAACATATTCTGGTCCGGTCTAGCCATACACGACCATTCACTTTATTTCGAGTTTTATTTCTAGCTTTCCACTTTAATTAAGCCTTGATGTCTTTGATAGTTAAGGTCTGGTTATATTACCGTTCTGTCTACCACAATGCTCAGAATTTCGTTGCTAGAGAAGCGCCTGCTAATGGTTACTCTCAGCGCCCACCTGTCGTTTCAATGAGTTTTTATTGTTTACTTGAATTTTCACTTGAATAATGTTTTTGCTTGCATTTCAGCATCAGATGGAGAAGGAAACAGACTGGTTTCTGGAGATTCCACCGCCGGAGCTGTGGTAAGGCCAATATTTTAGCTCTCTCTATGAACGTCTCTTTAAAGTAAGGGGAGTAAAGTCAAAGTCATTTGTCCGAAGTTCCTGCCATGTGGCCAATCAAATGCGTCCCGGCATGACATCATACTCACCATGCACCCAACGCTGCTGCGTACAGTAATATCACTTCAAAGAACACAGTCCCCATTTCGCTTTTACTACGATTTGTTGGAATTTCTAGCACGTGCATTTTGTAGATGCCTGGTATAGTTGTGGTTGGGGTGTTTTGAAACCAAATACCAAATTATTGGTTTGTAAGAAAAACAAGCAGTGTGTTTGCCATGCACCAGGGCATGCTATAAAACATGAGCTGGTAATTCCCGAAGTTCAATGTTCGCAACGTGATTATTTGAAGGCAAGTGTTTTATGTTAAAATATGTATTTGTTTGTTCTGTTATCAACCACTTTAAGTTTTGCTTGCTTTCTGTAAAAGTTTCATTCTGTCGTTCGTATCCCACTTTCTCTTAGTGTAACATCACTGAGCAATACTTTACCTATGCGACTGTTAAATGCACCACACTACGTCTATCTGTGCCACCTCAGTACTCTATGTACACTTCCAACAACACCAGATAATATGTTAGCGTATGCCTTGTCGTGGCGTACTTCAGTGTGTGGAGGAGATGTTTTTTAAATACCTGAGTCATCCCAGGTTCATGCCTAACGAATTAACATCATTGGTAACAGTTTCCCCTCTGTAAGCACTTGTGTTTATTCATTCAGTATTCAGCTTGTGTTTATACAGGCCCGTTACTACCACGACCCCTGTACCAGTGTTGCACTCTATTCTGACGTGACAAGTTCCTTTATTTCATCCCATCATGTCGACATAAATGTGCTTACCAGATTAACGTATTTCCATCTGGTTTGATGTGAATCGTTTTACAATGTAACGTTTCCGTATATTTTTTACCTGCACCGGACATTCTGCTAATTAGGATGCGAGCATCTGATATTTGCTTTGGTGTGAAGTATTTTCTGATTGTAAATTCACCAATTGGTTAACTATTTTCCATATTGAACATGCTGGGATAGCATGACGTTTATCAGATTTTCATCAACCAAATTTCATGTTATATAAAAAGACTAGCATATGTAGTACGTATATCCTTATTATGTACGTAAATCAAGTCTGTGATAACGGTCAGCCATCTGGTAGTGTCTGGTTAACGCATGATCCTGAATGGATCTTGGTCTTCATAATACGGTATTGTTGGGATCACATTTTCACAACGGTGTGAATGTATTTTGCAGTAATGTATATATCAGAAATGGCTTTACATTATGTTTTGGTTTGATATGCTCAGGAAATCCAATTTCAATTATTAAAGTATCTTTTCATCTCACTTAAAATGCAGCTCGTCGTTAGCAAGCAATACACTTCTTTCCATTGGTTGGTAGGAACGTAATCATGTATGCGTCTGTAATTTGATTAGATTGAATGGATATCACGTACAGGATACGATGAAAATTATATTTTTAATTATTTATATTTTGATGTATCTGACATATTTCAACTTCATGTGAGTATCTTACAAGCTGTAATGACACCAGCTGAATAACATATATCGAGTTCAGTTATTCTATAGAGAAACACAAACATACGTGAAACAATAGTTGTTCATTATATATTACCTGCACGTAAAATTAAGCCTCAGCATAAGATAATCATCACTTGCGCGTGTTTTATCGTGGAATATAAAACAGGGTAAATAGATATTGAGAAGAAATTACAATGACAGCTTCAAACATATTCAAATCCTGTTTCATATATTCCACCACATTATACCAACACAATTTGATTATACCTACTCTACTACACGGGAATGTAATCGAACGTGTTTTCTTGTCTTCCTCAGTGCCTTTAAGACAACCTCACTTAGATAAACTTATTATTTAATAATGTTATTAGGCAAACAGGAGTGATTAATATAAGTTGAAATAACTTGTTTCATAATTGTTGTAAAATATATAAAGTTTATATATATATTTAACATTTGTCATGTGATGCCTCGTTTTCGTTTCACAAAAAAAGCGATGTGCTAGCTTACCTGGGATGTATTTTGGAACGTTTAGAATCCGTTTGTACGCGTAAATCTACATTAAACAAAGATAATTCGTCCAAGACAAACAACAAGGCTCACTCCTTTACACTTGCAGAGGAGTTGGGCCTTATTTCAGAGAATTGAACGTGCATGGTCTACTAGACAAAAGGAACATGCAAGCATATCTATCATTTCCCCAATGCTACAAGGTAAAAAGGCTACAATTTCGTTATGAACTTTTTAACCCCATTTGTTTTATATGTCGATAATCACATTATGCATGTTATCGTATCATATGTTATATAATATTAGAAGTTAAACATTCATTAAAAGTTATATATGGATATTTTTTGAGGAACACTTCACCAATTATTGTATACTTATCCGTGGGTTGTTTTGTATGTGTGATACTGCTAACTGTGCATCGGCTATATCCTGGACCGAACCATATCCGCCCAGTACACGCGCTATCTGCCCGGCACGCGCCATATCCCCCGACACGTCATATCCGTTTAGCTTTCGGTTCAATACGAAAAACATCACACCTCAAACTGATATTGTGCACAATCCATATTCATCTGTATTCAAAAACCATCTAAAAACCATATAAAACCTTCAACCACGAGAACTTAGGAAACTAAGCTAATCATCAGTCGGACACTGTCAATTATCTTCAACACTTCAATACAAACCGAAGCAGTTCTTGAAGAATGGAAGAAAGCAATGTCACGGCAATTTTCAAAAATGGAGACCATAGACCAGCGAGGGATAAAGACGAATCAATTTAACGTGTATATGTTGCAAGTAATTAGCAAAAATAGTATGGGAAACCATAGTTAAGCACATGCGACCAATACATTTTTTCAGCAGGAGCCAGGAGGCAACTTTGATTTATCCAAGGACGATTCATTGTTCTGCAGTTAATACAAGTAATTGATGACTGGATGGAAATACTTAATACAGGAGGGGTGCATTGATGTACTTTATTGGGATTTGATGAAGGCGTTTGACAAAGTCCCCCACCATCGACTTATCCATAAAATGAGCATTTATGGTTTCATCAGAAAATTAACGAGCTGGATAAAAAGATGCACACAGAGTAACAGTAAATGGAGACACGTCATGCTTGAAGAAATTGAGCAATGGCATTGCACAAAGATCTGTCCTAGGACCAATTCTATTTGTCTTTTATAATGACCTCCCGGATATAAGAGGTACGGATACAAAGCATACCTCTTGGGCGGATACGGAGTAGGATATGAAAACGGTCATACGATAACCTCTAAATGTCCTATTATGTAGATCACAGCGACCTGTGAGTTTTACTTATCTGAATTTGGTTAGACCTTGCGTTAAGCTTCTTCTCTGGAATGTCAGAAGTGTAAAATTTGTCAAACTTTGTCTTGGTAAAACTACAGCAATGTTGCAAATGCGAGTTACTTTGACCTATACTTTCCGGTTAGCATACTTGGATTAGATTTTTCGATTAGCTCGCTTACGTTTAGAATAGAAATACAGCGATCCGCTAACTTTATACATGGATACCTAAGGAGGATAACTACTCCAAAAGATCAAACGGATGTCGCTTACTTGGTTAATACTTTGCGTTTAGATGAATATTTAGTTAAACTTTTTGGAAGCCGGTGCAGAAATATATTTTTGGAACCTTTAATTCTTTATTGTTAGTAACAAGCAATTATATAAGACCATCGTGCCTTTTGAAGGCAATAATGGTTTTAATGCATTGCATTGTTGTTTAAATGAAAATACGACTTAAACTTAGGTATTGTTGCTTTAATACGTATATGTAATTGTCTAATCAGCATCTAATATTGTATATGATGTGATGTACTATGTCACGATTGAGATAAGCATATGTACCTTTTCTAACTAGACTGCATATCTTGAGCACCTGTCACTATCGACCGTGATGGACTCTCTGACCCATTTTACATCACTGCCGACAGATATCACTTACGTCTTCATTTTCCCAAAGGGCGCCGGGGCATGGAATACATATCCTTGCGTCAGCTTGGAAAGAAAATGCAACGCACGTGCATGATTTATCAAGTTTTGTGTAAAATATTGTTTCTGTGTACTAGAAGCGTCCTCCCCCTGTCACGCTGGTATTATGTATGGCCCGTGATGTAGCCCGCACTGCCTGGGCCAGGGTCACACAGCCTGTTGTTGTATAGGTACTGGCATAGTTCCTTAATATAAGGAAAAAAACAGAGTATTTACGAAGATTTGTGTAGTATTTCCAATACTTTAGGAAAAAAACAGAGTATTTACAAAGATTTGTGTAGTATTTAACAGGCTAAATAAATAATAAACTGTTTGCTTTTTAACACATGGGCGAAGCCGACGAGCTTTATTCGGCATTCAAACGTGTTTGTCTGTTCCAAGAACAAGATTTTCAGAAAACTTAGAATTGATCCTCCCCTAAATCTGATTCAATTCGGAAGTGGAATGTATTTTTGGTCGGATTGCAACGAGTCCCGTCCTTCCGTCCGTCTGCACTAAGGTTAAGAAGAATGGTTAAGATCAGTTTCCAAGTTTTTTATTATCCCACATCAATTACGCTTGCATGGCTTATGAATCTAAGGATGCTGCTTCTGACCTACATTTTCCGCTTGACTGACCAGGTTAAGAAGATTGGTTGAGGTCAGGCCCAATCTGCACTATGGTAAAGAAGATTGTTTTAGGTCAGTTACCAAGTAACAACTTGTCGTACATCAACTCAACTAGCATGGCTTATGAATCTAAGGATGCTAATCCCATGCAATGCTTCAGATGCTGCTTCTGACCTACATTTTCCGCTTGACTGACCAGGTTGAGAAGATTGGTTGTGGTCAGGCCCCATCTGCACTATGGTTAAGGAGATTGGTTTAGGTCACTTAACCAAGTAACTACTTATCCTACATCAACTAAACTTGCATGGCTTATGTATCTAAGGCTGCTTATCACATGCGATGCTACGGATGCTGATTCTGACCTACATTTTCCGATTCAGTGACCAGGTTAAGAAGATTGGTTTAGGTCAATTACCAAGTAACTACTCGCTGTACATCAACTAAACTTGCATGGCTTATGTATCTGAGGATGCTTATCACATGCGATGCTTCGGATGCTGCTTCTGACTTACATTGTCTTCTTCAACGATCAGGTTAAGAAGTTTGGTTTAGGTCAGTTAGTAAGTAACTACTTGTTGTACATCAACTAAACTTGCATGGCTTATGTTTCTTAAGGGATGCTTTTCACATGTGATGCTTAACATGAAAATGTACTGAAGCAATCCGGTCATATCGCCATTGTCGGTTTCTTGTTAATTAATCGATTTCTCGTTTTTCCCTGTAGATTCTATGTAATATGTATATATGTTTTTGTTGTTGAACTGTACCTGACCACTTACTTGTATTGATTTTTATGGTACATATGTACAGGAAGAAATAAAAACGATAACAAATTGTTCAATTTTTACATCACACTCTTAAATATAAACTTTATTTATTTTACAACAATTATGAAACAAGTTA